>PVJO010002407.1:30491-144704 GCA_004026905.1 Hystrix cristata | reverse complement strand
GACAGCATCTCCTGGGCCTCTATCAGAGTTCCAATGACCGACAGCAATCCATACCATTGTTTGTCTTATTGATATACCACTCTAATCTCTGACTTCACGTGGAATTCTTCTTTCTTTTCTCTGGGTCCTCACTTCCCTGCTTTTATAAACTCATTGTTCATTGGACTAAGGCCCACTTTAATCCAGTATGATTTCTTAACTTGAACACATAAAGAGAAACTTTATTTCCATAGATGTTCACAGATTCTAGGTGGACATAAATTTGGGGAGTGCACTATTCAACTCTCTATAGAAGATAAAGGTTATGTTCTTTCAGAACTGTTTCTACCAAAGTAATTATCTTTTGTAAAGTAAAATGTATTTTGGTTAAAGAAGGAATGATTTTAAAGCAAAAATATCGAGGAAATATATTTTTAAGTATTTCTAGTTAGGGAAGAGCTTCTACAGTAACACAAAAAAATTACTCTTGAAATTTTATAAATATTTTGATTACATATAAAAACATTCCAAAAGGAGGTGTATATGTGATAGCAAACTCTTAACAAGAGAAGGATGAAAGAAAAGTGAAGGTTGAAAGTAAAACTTTGTTTCATCTCCCAAGGAACTTTTCTGGAGAATATATTTTATATTCTGTGCAACTGCAGAGACACAGCATTGAACAGCTCACCAACACACAATGAGGCGACAGTCTGATTTCATCTCACCCAAAGTAACTCAGAAACTGAATGTACATAACCTTCATCTAGTTGCTACCAGTATTTTATTAAATGATCTTATTCCATGTTTTCATGTCTTCATTTATTTTTCACTTAAATTACTATTAATTCTATTAGAATGAAAAGTAAAAAGAAAACGAATATACAGAAAGACTAATGACCTGGGTTAACCCACACTCTTAACAAAACAGAAGCTTGAATGAGAGGAGGGTTTAATGATTTGGATTACCCTACTATTATGGCTTTTGGATATTATCAATTGCTTTGCCCTACTTCAAAAATTCTCATTTCTCAGAAAATCTTAAATCAAGTGTAAGCCAATGGTAGGGAAATAAATCAAAATGAAATTTCTGCAATTTATACTAAGAGAAGGATCATTATATGATCAGTCAAAGGGTTAATCTTGAATTAAAAACTTTGACTTCTTATTAAGATGAAATTGTGAGTTCAGGTAGAAATACTCTTTCTGCTTCAAACGTAGTGTGATGAAGGAAACACATAAATTTATTTATGTTACATTAATTATATATAATAATTACATTAATTATATATGTATTTTTGAAAAACAAAATTATAGTCAGAAACAACATAAACATCTTGAAACAGAAACAAAAAACAGAGAAAAGTAACAAGTAACCTTATTGGGCTGCTGGAGGGAAAGAAGAAATTTCAAGGTAGCAGGGCGTGGGTCCTGTCCGTATCGAGGGACTGGGATCAGACTCAGGCTATGACAATAGTGGCTGGATTTAGTTCCTCTAAATTATGAATAGACCCTAAATAAAATGATGGGCATTGCCCAGGGCTGAGACCATTCTAAACTGCAGTAATTGCACAGTGTGGGAGCCAGGACTGCTTCTGGTCCTGTCCTTGGGTCTAGACATTCCCTGACTTGGTAGCCAGATTTTTAAACCTCAATATCCCTGCAGGTCCGGAGATCCAAGATGCCAGTGCATCACCTAGTTTTAGACACAGAAGAACTTAATATGGCTAGTGGCAAAACAGGTAGCAAAACGTATATGCTAATGAGAAAGGCATAAAAGCAAAACAAACAACCGCAATAAGAACAACACAAAGGACTCCTCAAAACGCATTAGCAAAAATTTTGTATCATTTGGAGAAACTGCCATGAAATAATACAGACATCCTAAACAATTCATTTTGAGGGAATTCAAACAATGACACTAACTGGAAACTATTTATATATAAGGGCTTTAAATATGTGGAAAGACAAATAACATACATATTGCACATATGAGAAATTGTAAATGATTATAAGCTAACATCGCACTATTACAATAAAAAGGAATAATAAAGTCTAGAAAGAAGTAGGTTCTCTAGATAATATTTTTTAAAGGGATGAACTCTGAGCATAGCTACAGAAATAGTTATTTAGCTGAAATATTCTATCAGAGAAATAAATGAAAACTATAGTCAAAAATTTTAGAAGACACACCGAATAGATTGAGAGGCTCCCAACTTTATTCAGAATTGCTGTAAGAGAAATCCTCCAAATCTCAGTAGACTAATACAACTGTATTTATCACTCACCTATGGCCCTCTTCCATAATTGCTGAAGCAGAAAGAAATAAATAAAAAGTTACACAGAGGCTTCTCTTCGAGTCAACTTGACAATAACATATAGCTTCTGCTCACATTTTATTGGCCATAATTAATTACAAGGTTCTACTTAACTGCAAGCAACTAAGCACTTCAAGGGCCCACACAGGCCCTTGAAGGAACAAACATTTAAATTGGTGAGCACTTTGCTTCCTAACTGAAGTTCCAGAAGAATAAGTCAAGAGAATTATTAAGAACAAATATTCAAAAGAAAAGAATTATAATATTGCCTGAAATATTTTGAGAATTTAAAAATGTATTCTGAAATCTGGAAGAAAGTAAAAAAAAATCCACATTTAAACACATCATAAAACTAATATACATAAAGGACACACACATGAAATTAGCATACATAAAGGATAAGGAGAAAAGTTTAAAATATTCCTAAGTCAGAAGCTATATTGTCTATATACAAATGATGATTAGACTGAAAATATCTGCCTCATCAACTACAATAGCAACCAAAACGGTTCAAGATGTTGACAGGAAATAACAATCAATCTGAAATTACATGTCCAACTAAAATAACCATTAATAGTAATGATCAGGCATAGAATCTTTCGGACTATATGGAGGAGAGTTTATTGCCTAGAGATACTTTGTACAAGAATTACTAAAGTATATACTTCCAGAAGGAAAATGACATAGAAAGAAAGAATGAGATATATAAAATATATATATAAAAAAATAATTACAAAACCTATTGGCAAATCTGAACATTGAATATAAAAATTAATTCAGTAGATTTTAAAAATAAAAAATGAAAAGAAAATTCAGGGATTAGAAAGATACAGAAAAGGTGGCAATAAATCAGGAGTAGAGTTTCTTGTTTTATTATACAGGAAGAGAGACTTACTAACAACTTAAATTTTTCTAGGAAAAAAATATAACAGTTACATATGTAAACTGAATGAAAGATGTTCAATTCTATTTTTGAGTCTAACAAAAATGATAAAATAAAATGTGGTCGGTGTAACAGTTTGATTTTTGTTTCATCAACATAAAGTGTGTAAGGACTCATTTCAAAGAGTGTTCAGCTCTGGTACTATAAAATGAAAGTGAATATGATTCTACTCAAAGTGACAGTATTTCAAAGTTAACACCATAAGTTGGTCTACACTGTAAGGAAACTTGCACACCGTATGTTCAAGGAAAGAATACAGCCCTCAGTGATGGGAATCAAGTAGTGTATTGGCATCTGGGGCTGGAGCACAATAAAGACTCCTGACAGCAGGCAGGGTGAGAAAAAACAAGTCATTTCGGAGGAAGCAGTCTACCTCTAGCACAGGCACATAAGGGGTTCTTTGCCTGCAGGTAACCTAAAACTATTCCTAAGCCTGACTAAATGGCGGTCAACTTTGGTTTACCCCCATGTCAGTGACAAAATACACTGAAAAAATATTGTGTTGGTCTAATTTCTAAACAATTGTACAGATATTATTGAATTCAATAATAGCAGTTATACATGTCTCAAGCTGACATAGTTTTATTATTCATCTTTTCCATAACTTGTGTTCTACATAAAAGTTTAGAGAAAACCCATTACATACCTAATTTTTTTATAACTAATGCCTAAGAAAGACAAACCTACACATACTCATTTCAAGTGTTATTTTATAATACTTCAGTATAATTCAAGCTTGCTTCAAGGGCAATAGCACCAGCACATGTAGGTTTCTCTACATTTAATCAGATTCAAAATAAGCAATAGTGTAGGTTCAAAATAAGCAATAGTAACAGTCTTGTACAAAGTGAAAAGAACTTGAGGTATTTTCATTCTGTCATTCTGTGTGACTAGCTGAAATATTCATTCATATTTGCAGTTTAAAACAGTGAAATAGCACAAAGTATTTTTATTTACTAGCTACAAATTTCATTGTATTTTGAAATATTTTAAGTATTTAAATTAAATCCTAAAAAATATTTTAATCTTAATATTGTCTTATCTTAAAGAACAAACTGATAAAATAATAGCAATACTGATTAACCAGGGCTATTACTAGAAAATGATTATCTTACATTGAAGAGATGATATTAAATAAATCTGCTCTGGGTGCCAAATATGCTAAGGACACAAGCTAAGAAAAATGCAAAGCCAGAAGTCAGAGCTGTGTGTGCCACTGCAAATCATATTTGCTTCTACTAGCTTTAAAACCAAAGCTTTGAAATTCAAAATTCTACTTCAAAATGTGTCCATAAAAAATAAAATGACCTGAATAAGTTTTTTAAAGAGCTTTTGCACTTACAAAAACCCCAGTTTCTCAAACAGTGAGAAAAGAGGGTTACAATGAAATTTCACTGTGAAATACTTGAGATTCCTTTATTATGGCAAATCATAGATAAAGTCAAGATCTGTGGGCCTCACTGTAAAAGAGTCACCATCAGGATGCTCTCCAATCCTCCCTTTCCTAATCCTACCACCTCATTCTTCTTCAGGCCTCCACTGCACTCCTGGTTTGTTTGCTTTCCTCTCTGCACTTCTAACAATCCACAGTACCAGTGCTTTCTTTCTCCTTCTACCAGAACCTCCATGATACAATCAAAAAAGAATTTTATCATCAGCCAAGCTACAATAGACCTAAGACCTACAATGGCCCTGAGACCTTTTCTTCACCCACTGTGGTTGACTGACCATAGATCAAAAGAGATACCCTTTCTATTGCGTTTGGCTTTTGACTATCGCAGTCATTCAAACAACAGTTCTTTTCCCATTACTTCCTTGTGCTTAAATCTTTCTTGCTCCTTAAGACTCTAACTCATGTATTTCCTGTTAAAAAGGCTTCCTACCTTATCTAGTAAAAAATAATTGCTCCTCTCCATTCCTAGAGACTGTTGCTTACTAGGTAAATTAGACCCTTTGAGTCTTGGATTCCTGATCTATGAAACAGATATAACAATGATAACAATCTTATGGAACCATGAGGGTGAAACAAAATGAAGCAGTACTTTAAAAACTATTCAAGATGCAAGAAAGCAGGCCTGCTCCAAATTCACGGTTCCCCCACCCAACAAGAGTAAGCAGCCCTGTGCAGGAGGTGCAGCACCAGCCTGACACAAAGGCGCAACCATCCGCCAACTCCAGGCCAGCTCTACATTTTGCTTCTGCTTAGCACCGGGCAGCAGAGGTGAGGACTGAACATGAACCTGCTCCTCGACATTGACATTGCCCAGAGGGAGAAAGGAACAACCACACCCCAGAACGGCTGACATTAAGTCTGACAGTGCACTTCTGAAACCCCTCCTTGCTGCCTACATCCAACAGAGTCCAGAGAATTTATCAACAGGAGCAAGGGTGTGACTCGGGCTGGACAGCAAACAGTCTGGGGAGTGCACAGAGGGGCCTCTGGTGCACAGACGGCACACACCAAACCCACCGGCCTTAAAGCTAGGTGCAGAAAATCATGCCGGCTGCTCCCAACACTGCAGATCTTGGGGGGAAAAAACACTCATTCAAAAACACAGTAAGTTTTTTTCTTTGATGTCTTTTTGACATCAAAAAAGCCAAGTCTTTTTGATTTTTCTAGTTTTTAATACTTTTATCTTTCTTCTATTGAGTTAAATGTTGAGCTTTTTCTCTCCATTTTCTTTTTCTTCCTCTTTTGGTTTCTTTTCTCTCCTTTTCTCTTTTTGCTTATTAACTTTTTCCCCTTCCTTCTTATCATTTTTATTGCCTGTATTTTGCAGTCTTTTTTCTTCTCTTTCTTGTTCATTCTTTCCTGTTCTCTAATACTACTAATTTCCTTTTACTCCTCAGTAGGACCCCCTATCTCACTTTGCTTGTTCGCACAGCCTATTGAGTGATTTTTTTCAAATTCTGTCTCATTCATTTTCACATTCCCCACTTCCTCCATCTTCAGTAATACAACTACTAAACATTATGAAATTTTGGCAGTTAGATAACTTTCCACTACTGGTATTGAAGACTTTTATTGCTGGCAGAGATAGAATTGAAGCTTAGTAGACATTTAATGTAGGTCAATATTTGGTTTGTCTTAGTGCTCATACTATAATTATAAATCTTTTTCTGTGGTTAAGGTTGGTACATTATTAGTGCTTAGTGTTTGTCAATACTCAACTTGTATTTGATGCTGTCATTGATGCTATTTTTATTACTGTAAGTAAGGTGACATAGGTGTTTCTGTTAATTGGTTTTCTTGGGATGACAATATGTGAATTACCTGGGGATAATTAACAATACTTTGGCCTGCTCCTGGAGAACTGGAATATACTGCAACCTCTCAAGTAAATGAAAATGGTTGGATATTGGGACAGAGGCAAAGACCCATAATTAGCCATGCCAGAGGACACCACTGAGTAACAGATACTAACTAAAGAGGTCATAAAACCAGAAACAAAGCTTTCTACTACAATCAACCCAAAAGCTACTTCAACACACACACACGCGCGCGCACACACACACACACACACATAAAAAAAAGTAAAAAATCCAAACATGAGAAGACAAGTCAACGATATGTTTTCAAAGACTCCCAACTTCCCCAAAGCTGATCCATAGGGCATCAAGGATGAGGAAACCAAAAGCCACATTACTTGAAATGATATCAGGGGAGATAACAAAATAGATCAACAAGGCATTTTGCAGGCTCACACAAGATACAAGTAAACAGACACCAGGCAAAATAAAATCATCAGCAAGACTACAGAAGACAAAGCCTAAGGCCCTGAGTTTAATCCCCATCACCAAAAACAAACAAACAAACTACAGAAGACGCTAACAAAAAGTGAGCAGAGCTAAACAAAATGATGCAAAATGTGAATGATCAGAATAACAAAGAATTAGAGTAAGCCTCCAAGTAGAAATTCAGAACATTATAATTTCTATCAAAATATGGTCACCAAAGTGACAAATGTGAGGAGAGCGCCAGAATTAGAAGGGTCACTGCCAGTGATCAATTAATGAGAGACACTTTAAAAACAACAAAGGAACATGAAAAATAGTTTCAACAACTCTTAGATAATGCAAAGAAGACTAATCTAAGACTGATAGGAATTAGTAAAAAATTAGAAGATAGCAAAAATGGCATAAAAACTGTTTACTAAAATAATAGCAGAAAATTCTCCAAATAAGTGAAAACAATTTAACATACAGCCAAGTGCAGCATAGAGAACCCCAAGTAGCTACAGCCAGAAAAGAGCCTCTCTATGACACATCATAGTCAAAATCCTAGAAGTTCAACACAGGAACAGAATCTTAAAAGCGGGTAGAGAAAAGCAACAAATCACTTATAAAGGTAAGCCTATTAGAACTACAACCAACTTTTCAACACAAAAATCTTAAAGGCAAGAAGAACTTGGAATGAAGTGCACCAAATCCTAAAAGAAAACAACTGTCAACCTAGTGTGATATGTCCTGCAGAACTGTATTTCAAAACTGATGCAGAAATAAGATATTTTCATTAACAAAGAACATGTAAATAAATTCATGACCACTGAACCAGCACTGCCAAAGTTTCTGAAGGATATCCTAGAAACAGACAATGAAGATAAAAAACACAAAATGTCTAACACAAAGAATACACCAGATAGAGTGAGAAGTTAAGTAGAAGGGAAAGATAAGGAATTGACAACAGGAAAACAAGGTAATGAAAAGAATAAATCAGTAGCTATCAGTAATAACTCTCAATGTGAATGGTCCAAATTCCTTAATCAAAAGACACAGACTAGTAGAATGAATGAAGAAACAAAAGCTATGCTATGCTGTATACAAGAAACTCATTTAACCTGAAAAGAAACTCAGAGACTAAAAATCAAAGGATGCAATACAATATTCCATGCAACAAGAAGCTGAGAAAAAGCAGGTACAGCTCTCCTGTATTCAGACAAAGTGAACTTCAAGCCAAAACTGATCAAAAGAGGCAAAGAAGTTCACCACATATGGATTAAGGGAACAATCCAGCAGGAAGAAATAACAATTATTAGCATGTATGCACCGAACAATGGCACACATAACTTCATGAAACAAGTACTAGTAAACATAAGAGAACAGGTAAATATAAACACAATTTTAGTGGAGGACCTTAATACCCCACTATCACAAACAGGCAGACCAACTAGTCAAAAAATCAACAATGAAATAACAGAGTTGAACAAAACCTTCAAGCAAATGGAGTTAATAAATATCTACACAGTGCTGAACAACAGAATACACATTCTTCTCAGAAACACATGGAACTTTCTCCAAAATAGACTACAAAATAGTCAATAAAGCAAGTTTAAGTAAAAGAATTAAAATTGTACCATGCATATTTTTGGATTACAGGGTAATGAAACTAAAAATCAACAACAAAACACAGAAATTATGTAAATGCATTGAAACTAAACAATAACACTCTTAAATAAGGGGTAACAGAAGAAATCATGAAAATGAGACAGCTTCTAGAACTAAACAACAATGCCAGTACAACATACCAGAACTTACAGAAGACAATGAAAGCAGTCCGAAAAGGGAAGCTTATACCAGTGAATGACCACATCACGAAAACATAGCAAGTCCAAATAAATAACTGAACCATTCATCTCAAGGTCCTAGGGAAAAAAAAGCGACCCAAACCCAAAGCTAGTACAAGAAGGGAAATTATAAAGATGAGAGCAGAAATAAGTGAAACTGAGATCAAGTAAACAATAAAAAGAATCAATGAATCAAATGGCTGGATCTTTGAAAGAACAAACAAAGAAGACAAACTTTTAGCCAGTTTAATGAGAAGAAGAAGGAGGAGGAGAAAGAAGAAGGAGGGGAAGGGAATGGGGAGTAAGAGGAGGAGGAGGAGGAGGAGGAGGAGGAGGAGAAAGACCCAAATCAATGCAATTAGAAATAAAAAATGTGAAATCACAAGACACACTGCCAAAATCAAAAAGATCATTAGCAATGCTTTCACAAACCTGTATGCCAATACACTGGAGAAATGAGAAGAAATGAATAGATTCCTATATACATATGAATAACCAAAACTGAATCAAGAAGATTTTTGAAAAATCCTTGGATAATCCAATAACAGACCATGAAATTGAAGGAGTAATAAAAAAATACCAATGAAGGAAAATCTAGGTTTGAATAGATTCACTGCTGAATTCTACAAAAATTTCAAAGAAAATCTAACACCAATCATCCCGAAGCTTTTTAATGAAATTGAAAGAGAAGGAGCACTCCCAAAATTATTCCTAGAAGTTTCTATTATGCTGATTTCAAAACCACATGAGAATCCAACCAAAAAGAGAATCACAGAACAATCTCTGTAATGAATATAGATACAAAAATCCTCAACAAGATACTGGCAAACAGAATGTAGCACATCATCAAAAATAAAATACATCATAACCACGTGGGCTTCATTCCAGAAATGCGAGGATGGTTCAACATATGCAAACCAATAAATGTAATATGTCACATAAAAAGCAAGGACAAAAATTACATGATCATCTCAATAGAAAAGGCCTTTTACAAAATCCAAAATCCTCTAATGATAAAAATATATGAAGAAATAGGTATAGAAGGACCTTATCTCAATCTGACAAAAGCCATGTATGACCTACTGCTAACATCATATAAGAAAAGGAAAACTGAAAGCTTTCTTTCTAAAATTAGGAACAAGACAAGGCTGACCACAATCACCACTCCTGTTCAACACAGTACTTGAAACATTAGCAAGAGCTGTTAGGCAAGAAAAAAATGGACATGTATAGGAAAAGAAAGAAGTAAGCTTATCATTACTTGCAGATGACATGATCCTCTATGTAGAAGACCCCCCAAAAATCCACCAAAAGACTCTTAGAATTAATAATCAAGTTCAATAATACAGCAAGATACAAAATCAACAAATAAAGATCAATAGGGTTCCCATAAACTCATAATTAACCCACTGCAAAAGAGATTAGAAAAAAATACCATTAATAATAGCACCAAGAAAAATTAAATACTTAGGACTTTACCTAATTAGGAAGTAAAAGACCTCTACAACAAAAACTTCAATACTCTGAAAAAGAAAATTGAAGAGGAAATCAGAAAATGGAAAGATATCCCATTTTTGAACAGGCAGAACCACTACAATCAAAATGGTCACATTTCCAAAACTGACATACAGAGTTAATACAATCATAATCAAAATACTAATGCCACTCTCATAGAACTGGACAAAATAATCCTAAAATTCATACAAAACTAGATGAGACTCAGAATACCAAAAACATTCTTGAGAAACAAGAGCAAAGTGAGAAGTAGCATAATGCCATATTGAAATTATATTACAAAGCTACAGTGATAAAAATATCATGGTACTGGCATAAAAACAGATGTTCTTGGTAAAAAAAAATTTTTAAAAAGATATGCTTGCAATAACAATCACTGATCATTTGAGAATGGACAGTTAAATCCAGAAGGCAAACCACCAGTCCCCAATCTGACAGTGAAGTCCAGAGTCTAAAATTAATAAATTGCTACAATGTGCAACTGTGAAAAAGTAGAAGAACATGACATAGTGTGATAGTGTAAGCACTCTTCCTTTTTTTGTGTGTGTGTGTGCTGGGGATCGAACACAGAGCCTTGTGCTTGCAAGACAAGCACTCTAACCATGGAGCTAAATCCCCAGTCCTGAAGTTTATTTACGAGTGTTCAAGCTCACACCAACACCTAACTTGCTATATGACTTTGATCAAGCTCCTTAATTTCTCCAAGTCCCAAATTCTCCCCAGCATTTGGAAATAATCATCACCTAAAAATTCCTAGAATCACTAAATAAAGTAGTGTAATTCAAACAATTAGAGCCGTCGCTAACACAGGACATGCGATCATCAATTAGTACCACTATTACTGGCAGTAATTCTGACTGATGTTGAAAAATAAATCTCCTAATTTGTTGTTTTTTGCCTTTTTAAAAAGATGACAATGTATATTTACTTTAGAAGGTAATTATTGTTTTTATTTTTTTCAACTGAAGAATGATATTCAAACAGAGAAGTATACAATCAATATACAATTTATCTTGATAAATTTCCATGGCAGGAACAGATCATATAAATTTAGGTAGGTAAGAAAGAGGACATTACTGCCAGCTCAGGAACACCTACTTTGCCCCACTTCCAGGTACCACTCTCAGGGAAGTCATTAAACTATTATTTTAGAACATGCACTAGCTTTGCTCGTTTTTGAACTTTATGTAAATAGGATCATACTCCACATACTTTCTTGTGGCTACATTCATTTCTTCAACATTATCTCTGAAATTTACCTATACTGTTGTTTAAATGGATGCATTTTAATGTGACACTTTCAATTGCATACTTAGAAAATATTTTATTATAGGTCTCCAAAAATAAAGTTACCCTTAACTTTGGTTAATAAGCAATAAATGCAGTCCAATTAAATGTTAGGTATATAGTAGCATTCTTTGATTTTCATAAAAAAGTAATTTTAAATATCATCTGTGGCACCATCTCTCACTGCTTTCAATATTCAGTATCCTGCACACGGGAACCATCTAAGGGAAGGTGGAAGCTCATGAAACAGGAAAACGCCACAAGGAAATCCATAAGAACAGTAATTACTGCCTGAGTACATCCAAACTGTCATGAACAATAAGACCTCTGGGTTTTGTTCTGCCAGGCATAACAAGTACCTCCAATGTCACCCGTTTCCAAATTTGACTCTGACATGGGACAGAGGAGACTGGTGACAGATGGGCAAAATTTAGCATGCAGTTTGGATGGTCGTCAGGATGGAAGTCTTGTTATCTCCAACCTGCTGCCAAGTCCTGCATGTTGCTTTATAACAGACACCACTGGGAAACTCTGTAGCCTCAGCCAAAAACACAGACTTGAAAGAACCAGATTTCCCCACTGTTGGTATTTGTAACATCTCACCCACATCGGGCTCTGCTGCAATAATGAAATAGTCACCAGTATGAATCTGAATGCGAAAAAGCATTTCGACACACCACATTAAATTTTGTTTTAGACTCAGGCTTGTTGGTTAGGAAATGAGTCATTTCTAAATCAATTCTTCTTCTGGCTACTAAAGTATTTCAAATTCATTGCTCATTAGACTAAATCTTGCTGTGAACAGTCTATTAGAAATGGCTTTAGAGAACAATATAAACACTTAAAGTTGAATATGTAATATACGTTCATTTATTATTTATCACTTTTTTCTGATCTAAATTTAAACAGAGAATCAATTTTTTTAGAATACTGGGTTAGTATGGTCACATACAATTAATCATTAATAATCTATTAATAAAATAACTACTTTTTTAGGATGTTCTAGTCATTTCAGAGTAAGCAAATGGGCTGCAAAATATTTCCTGATTGATGGACACAAATACGGACATTTTAAGATTAACATTTTGAATTATAGATCTTCTGTCTCCTACCAATTTGCCTCCCTGTATGAAATGGTTACATAGCTAGAAATATTTCCTCTATCATGGTTAAGAAACTGTATTAGAAAACATAATAGATCAGTAAAATATTTTAGCTATGATTTTTTGTTAATATCTGTGCCCCTAGTCGTTTATGTACATATGTTATTTAGGAATGTGTTCAACTGAAAATAATAAAATGACTACAATGTTTGAAACAAATAACAAAAGCTCAGAGGTTGGCTGTTAAACCCATAGATTTAGCTACTAAATGGAAACACCTGGGACCCAGGGATTTTTTTTTTCTATGTTTACACCTTCCCTTTCGCAGCCATTAAACCATCTGTGTCCAGTAAGATCTAAATGGAAGTTAAAGCTGGGCATGGTGGCACCCCCTGCAACTCCACCTATTTGGGGGACTTGGGCTGAAGAGCCTTGTGCTCAGGAAACTGCAGCCAGCCTGGACAATATCATACTACCCAGTCTCAAAACAAAGAATAAAATAAAAAGTACCAGAATTCATTCTAAATCTGAGTAAGGATGTGACACCTCTTATAGTGGCTCTTACAGCAGCCACTTTGCAATTATGATTTTAAAATACTTTAAATAACTAAGCATTTATTTATTGTCCATAATCAGAGGCTCTAGAAACTGTACTACCTGGTTCAAGTTTTAAAGGAAGTAACAAGCAGAAAGATGTTTATACAAAATAACTAATGATTAAATATATAATAAAAGTGTCTTTCAAACCATGCTTCCCATAATAACAATGTTCAAGGAAACATTATGTAAGCCCAATTAACTAGTAACATAGTCTCATTTTGAACACCAATATTTATGTATATTTCAATATATTTCAGTGGGTATCAGGCCAGCATTTTGTAAACATTTGACATATTTCATACAATCATTGGCTCACTAATGCTCCAACACAAGAATAGCTTCCTACATGTTATACCAGCATTTTATAGCAAGTTCACATTTCAGAAGACCCTAGAATTACCTCTGCCATCCCAAGTTCTCGCTGAATCCCTAGGACCAACTCAGAGGAGAATAAATTTTAAAATGTCCCTTGAGCTCCCTGCATTCTGATGCCCATACCCGGAAGGCAGTTCAAAAGGTCCCAGAAGTTAACTAAGAGTTCAGTGGCAACTAGCAGCCAGTGAAAGCTGCCTTGTGATGCTGGTAGCTCCCTGTATCCTCTGGAGATGGCTGGATTGACATGAATCCACTACCTGCTAAAATAATCTAATTATACCTAAAGGTTTCCACTGAAAAGGCTTTATTTCAGGCCCCTGTCACTTTCCCTGTGGGTGAAGGCAGCTATCCAGTGACTTTCAAACACTCTCTGCATGTGGCTTTGTAACACATGAAGAAGTTCCTGAAATGTCAATCCTAAGAGACAAGTGTTCATGTCACTGAAGCAATGCTTCATAACCTCTGCACCTCCCGGATCTTTCAGACAAAAGACAAAAGCAACGAAGGAGCCGATATTTCCAAAGAGAAGTATACGCATGTTAGCAGTGATGGGGATGAATTTGCACTATAGTATCTCTTACAAAGCTTGTCCCCTGAATAAAAAGCCCTTGGTTTCTAGAGTCTGAAAAATCTGGTAACATTCAGAGCATATGGATATTCACTTAAATAGGTGGAAAAAGTTAAAGTGTGACATTTCTTTTAACCCACAATTTTACAGCTGGAAGAAATCTTTCCCACTCTTACATGGTATAATGTGACAATCTAAGCAACCAAGCTTAAGGTCTGTAAATTCACCACTTTTCTTCTACTACCGAATTCCAAGATTTATTAAACATCTCCTCTCACACTATTCCGGGGTTTATGAGCCAACCAAATTTGACCTTTAAGATGGTAGAAGCATCTGGATTATTTCAACTGATATTTTTACTGGCAGTTTTTTAGTTCCCTATTATATTTCTACTTTGTATGTGACTCCACACACAAAATATGGAGAAGGGGCATCTGAAGCATGTATATTTCTGATTTTCAATGCATTAATATATGTTTAATTTAAAACAAGGGAACCATTAGTGCTGATGCATTACTATGTTAGATATCACAATGCTACTTTCTACCCAGCTGCTGAATTAATTTCACTAGTTTTGATTTGAGTCCATAATTCTCAATCTCCATTCTCAGAAATGCTCTTTCATACCCCAGAAACTGTTGCTAAGAGCCTAACACCATTTGCCCCCAAACTCAGATCATTAAGATCAAAGTTAATAGGAGGGAAACACACCTTTGGCACTGTGTTATAACATTTTTTTTCAAGAGGGACTTCAGAGATCATTTTTTAAAATTTTATTTTAGTGGTACATTTTAGATATACATAATAACATTCACCCTAGTGAATTTGTACCTGTACATGACATATCTTGTCACTTCTTTTATTTCATTCCCCTCCCCTCCTCTCCTCTCCTCCTTATTTACAAAAGCTTTGTTTCCATTTTCTTCTTTCTATGTTGTAACTTTTAATGATACACATTTAGGTATTTTCTACTCAAGATCTCAAAAGGAATCTTTTTCATGAGCTTCTATAATTATAACAGGTCCATAAGACTGCAAAAGAGCTCCAAGGAACTGGTGGAAAGTTCATTTCAGGGTCATAATCCCATTGTGGACTGTGAATAGACAGAGCAACTTTATAATTTTGAGGGGAGCAGTTCCTTCTGGAACAGAGGCACATTTATTAGACCTACTAAAACTTGATCTGTAATCCCAGGTCATCGCCTAAATTCCCACATGTTTTGAATATAAGATAGGGAAATGAATGCTAACTGCCTCTCTTAGTACTTGGGATTCTTGGTATGAATACAAAACATGATCGTATCACATTTTGCAAAGCCATTATAATGAAAGATGTCCATGTATTTGTGTCACTGTACAAAACAGAGGATTAAAAAATTATGGAGAAAAAAACAGTATGTAGGCAAATCTGGATTCTGGTCTCTAGTCAACCATTTACTAATGATGCCTTGGGTAAGACTTTTTTTATCTAGTGTATTAATGATACATGATCCTATGGTACCTTTTTCATATATTCAACAACCATTTTCTCCATCTCTTCAGCAAACATGAAATAGAGTCTTTGTGCTCGGCACTGTGCTGAGTGATGAGGCTATTAGATATAAACTTGTTCTACTGTGCTATGGTCCTCTGCCAGCAAAGAATATCAGAGTGTCGTTCTTGACAAGAATATGACTAGAATAGACAGAAAAATCTTTCTTTTGTCATCATCATGAAGTTCTGTTACTTCTCTTGTAAAAGAAGGAAAAACACATTTTACCTAATCTGTGAATATTTAGAAATATTTTTCCATATATGCTAATGACCTATATTTATAGTACCTGAATAATCATGACTAATATTTTGAATACATCTATTTAAATTCCTCACATGCATTATTCCACTTGGTTTTCATAATACTTTATGAAATAAATTGTAATATAGCCCCATATCATAGGATACTCCACAAATATAAATTCAAAGAGATTTGATAGCTTACCCAAGTGGTAAATATTTGTACTTATTAGGCTTGTCTGATTCGAAAGCCTGGTTTTTTGAACTTGAAAATAAAATAACTGCAAACTTGCTGCATTTCCCAGTAAAACCTGTTTCAATATTTGCACATATTCACGCTAGTACCCAAATCACAAATTTGGAAGGTACAGAACTGCAGAACTGAAAAAGATCTTAGGAACTATCTAGTCCAAACTATTTATTTACAGTGAAAAAATAAGCAGTGAAATTAGAGACATAAATACATACTGAATGAAAAGCTTAAAAAAACTGAATAAGTGAAGGGAAAAGTAAGTAATGAATCTTGCATTTTCCTCGTTGATTCCTAGAACTTAGTATGATCCTCAGCAAATAGAGAAAACTCAACATATGTTTGGGCAACTTGATTATATTATATATTACAGGTTTTTAAACTAGAGTTTCTCAAAGGTCAAAGGAAGCGCGAGACATTTTCATTTGCTCAAGGCTTAAAATATGTGAAAATGGATAAATGACAAATCTGTGATAGATGTTAAATTTCAGTCCTGTTAGGTGATCTTTGTACTTTCTTCTGCAACTTCATTTAGATGTAAGATCTGAAGTGTGGTTGCTCACCAATGTGTGACAATGAAATACTACAGGATACTATTTCATGACAGCTACAACTTCACGAGCTTCATATAGCATTATCCCCAATTATATAAATCAAAATGTCTAGGCAACTTCTACCATGTCCATACGGTTTTAAGTGATGCAACACATTATCTTCCATCTCCCTAGATTTCTAAAAATCCAAGAGTGTGCTGTGTCAGATTTTTTGAGTTAGCAAATAGAAATCTACAGTAACATTAGAGACATTAAATTATTAAATTGCCCTTACAGAAAACCAATGCAATTAGAAATAAACATGAAAACAAAAAAATGGTATTACAGTGTTCTGTGGAGTCCACTAATTATAATAAACACATTAGAAGACATTGTAAAGATCAGTCTTTTTTTAAATATACTTAATAGAATAGTACTAAATTATGTGGATGCTTAGAGATTTCTCATGTGTTGATTACCCAGATGCATGTTAGATTTTGTAGGAATTAGATTTGATATTATCTCCTTATTATGCAAAACCATGGAAAACATTTAATTAAAACTTAATTAAAATCTCCATGATGCTTCAACCCCACAGAGTCCATTTTTCAACACAAGCAGGAAAGACAGCCTCCAGGACAAAGTGTTTTTCAAAAGTGCTTCATTAAAACTCACTTTTCTTAGTACTTGTACCTCTCTAAATTATCTTGATCTTCACAAGTTTTTTCTCATTTCCATCAGCCTATAAAGTGACCAACTAATAGCAAAAGTAATGAACATTAATTGTAAGTAAATATATAGCTTTAGATCAGTTACTGATGCTTCATTTCTAACAGAGGCTTTACACATCATGTGAAAACATAGGAAAATTCATATAGCGTTATGTCTGCCATACAGTAGGCTTCAAATAAGTACTAAATAAAATTAATACATATTAGATATGTATACAATAAAAACTTTAAAACTATGACAAATTTTATCCTAAAATATTCATGCTCAAGTATGTGAATTATTACTGGTTATTGTGATCAGAAACTTCAATGTGGGAATATCTAATAGAATATGGTGTGAGAATTGGTCTACATAGAGGACAAAATCCTCAAATACAGTCCTAGTCTCTAACCTCTAACAAGATAGTCCATTCTTCCCACACAGTTGTAGCTCACCTCATAGAACAAGAGCTCAGGAAAACAGCATTCATATCCGGCAAAAAAATGAATGAGCTGCTGATTCATGAAACATCACGTTATGAATCTCCAAAATTATTATATTGAGAGAAAGAAACTAGATACTACAGATGATGACATTTCTATGAAATTCTGGCATAAGCCTTACTAACCTATGTTGACAGAAATCAGAGGGGTAGTTGTCTTGTTGGTGGTTGGATTTTAACTCACAGAATGATAGAAAGGACCAGAAAAAGCCCTAAGGTGATGGCATAATCTATATTTTGACAGGAATGTAGGTTACACAGATAATGCCATTTTCAAAACCTATTGAACTGTACACTTAGGATCTGTGCATTTTAGGGTATGTAAATTATACTTCATGTTTTAAAAAATTAATAATTACATCTACCATATATAATCATCTCAAGGAGATTAGTCTTCCAACTAGGATACGGCTGTTGTACCAAGATTTTGCAACCTCTCTTTTGGAAATGCATTCAGAAATTACAACACATTTCTTTGACATCCAAGGCAGAAAATTTCCTAGGGGTAAAATTGACTTTAAGAAAGATCCAGCATCACTCAGGATCAAATCTGTATATTACAAGTGATTACAATGGAAAACAATATTTTTGCTTGTCATGATGGAGTAGTGACTAATTTAATGAGACTGATTTTTTTCACCAACTGATTGCTCAAACACAAACACAATTTCTCACCAACTGATTGGTTTGGTAAAACTGACTTAAGCACTCAAACAACTTCTTAGCTAAATGTGAAATCCCTGAAGTAAGTGTCAAAGCCACCATCTATCACCACTTTAAAGGGAGTAACTTAGTCACAGGTGGGAGGGATGGTAGAGTATAATTACACTGGTAAGTTAATTCCACCCATTGTATGATGCATGTACACACACTACAATTTAAAAGAAAAAACACTTCATATTTTTCTTATATAATATCTATGACATATTCTCAGATGAAATTTTAATTTGCAATTATGCTCAAATTTAATCCCTACAAATAGGAAAGAGCTATTCTTGATCAAAATTCACTTACCATCTAATATGTATAATGCAGTGATCACATTTCTCCCCCGTTTCTCCTCCTCAGTAAGATTGCAACAGAACAGAATAAATTTTTAACTTTCCTTTTTGAATAGCAGTCTGTACTACCTTAGTATTTTATTCCATAATTCAGATGAATAGCATGGATTCTCCTATCACACAACTCATGTTAACAAAACAAGCAGACATTTGCAACACGGCCAAGCAGAGGCCTGTCACAAGTGGTTACAAAGACACTTGGGAGCAGGTAGGCAACCCACTCTGAGTGGCTAGTCAGGCCCTCAGGAGGCAGTCAGATGATCCTATACACACACCCTCAGCTTCAGGAAGCAGGTGGCAAGTGCACCCTGCACAAACCTCAGACACCGATGGGTCTATGCCAAACTCCCTGGTGCAGCCCAACTCTTACATGGCCCTCAGACACTGACAAGCACCAGGACCCTAAGTCCAGTCACACTGTGCAGTGCACTAGGCTGGAGACATTCCACCTCCGCCTAACTCATAGAAACTGAAAGGTTGTCCAAAACTACAACTGGGTGCATTAAGTCCAGAGGCAATGACAAAACCTCCCTACTTAAGAGAGCTTCTTTCCAGCTGTAGATCAACCCCATAAAACCCTGCAGCCTGGGCCCGGAAGACAGCCACAGACATTGCCAACGATGGGTACAGCTGAAAAAGACACTACAGTGTTATACCAACCTGAAGCCACAATCTGTGCACCCTGCCTAACAACACCCTGGGACACAGCTCGAGGAAAAAGATTTTACTGTGAAAATCAGCCTATACAATTGGTAGAGGTGCCTAATCTGATAGATGTAAAGTATCAATTCAGGGGAACGAAAAACATGAAAAATCAAAGTCATATCACATCTCCAAAGGAAACCAACTCTACCAACAGGCTACAAAGAAAGGAAAATTGATGAATTGCCTGAAAAGGGGTTTGAGATGATTATTTTAAAGGAAACTCAGTGAGAGAATACAGACAGACAATTCAACAAAACTAGGAACACGATTTATGATCAGAATGAAAACTTCAGCAAAGACAAAGACATCATTAAAAATACAACAGAAATCTTGGAGCTGAAGAACTCAATTAGTGAAATTTTTAAAAATGCAACTGAAAGCCTCCACAGCAGACTCAATCAAGCAGGAGAAAAGTACAGCTAAACTTAAATGTAGGTATTTTTGAAATGACCCAGTCAGAATAAATGAAAAGTAAGTAAAAGTTATGAAGAAAGCTGAGAAGAATTATCGGACAAAATTAAGTTAAACACTTGCATGGTGGGTGTTGCAGAAGAGAGGCAAAACAGCATAGAAAACATATTTAAGAAAATAATTGCTGTAAATTTTCCAAACAGTGGGAAAGATATAGACCTCCAGACTCAGGAAGCTCAAAGGATCTCAAATAAATTTGACCACATGGGGATCTCTGAGGTACATCATAGACAAACCATCAGAAGTACAAGATTAAAGAAAGAATTCTAAAAACAGCAATAGAAAAGTGTCAGGTCACATAAAATAAAAATCTTTATTAGAGTAACCGCAGATGGTACAGTTTGGAAGGAAATGACGTGATGCGTTCAAACTCCTGAAAGAAAAAAAACTGCAAATGAAAAATATTTTACCCAGCAAGGTTACGCTTCAGAAATGAAAAAGAAATAGTCTTTCCAAGACAACCACAAACTTAGAGAATTCATTCTCATCAGACTGGCCAACTAAATCAGATCTGAAAAGTTGACACCGCAGAAATAAAAAAGACTCGGTAGGAACAATTATGAACAACCACACACCAACAACGTGGAAAATGTGGAGAAGTCAATAAACTTCTGGATACATACAATTTACCAAACTTGAACCATGAAAACCGAGAAAACCTGAAGAGATCAATAATCAGTTATGAAACTGACTCGGTAATAAAAAGTCTCACAACGAAGAAAAGTCTGGGACCAGATGGTTTTAGGGTTGAATTTTACCAAACTTTTAAAGAACAAAAAGCATGCTCAAACTATTCCAAAAAACTGAACAGGAGAGAGCTTGTACAAATCATTTCACGAGGCCGCACTGCCGTGATACGAAACCAGACAAGATCATAACAGAAAAGAAAACTGCAGACCAATAACCCTGATGAATACAGATGCAAAAACTTTTAGTAAAATACTAGCAAAAAGAATCCAACAGCACAGCAAAAGGATTATACACTACAATCAACTAAGATATAGCTTATGGATTCAAGGATATTTCAGCACACACAAATTAACAAAAATAATATATCACCCTCATGGGAAAATCACATGATTAAGTCAATAGTTGCAGAAAATGTATTTAATAAAATCCAACATCATTTCATGATGAAAAAAATCTTCAACAAATGAGATATAGAAATAACACACCTCTGCACTATAATCTGATTTTTGAAATGGGCAAAAGATATGAATGGTTAGCAGAAGATTCACAACTGGCCAATGGATATATGAAAGCCACTCAGTTTCACTAATCATGAGGAAAATGATATAAAAACTACAAAAAATATCACCCCACCCCAGTTAGAATGTCTATAATATAAAAGACAAAAATGACAAATGCCGATAAGAATGTAGAGGAAGGGGAACTTTTATATACTGTTGGTGAGAATGTAAATTAGGACACCTATTGTGGAAAACATGGAGATTTTTCAAAAACTAAAATTAGAACTACCATATGATACAACTACCCCACTACTAAATGGGATATCAAAGGAAATGAAATCAGTATATCAAAGAGAGATCTGTACTCTTATGGTTATTGCAGTACTACTCAAAGAGTCAAGATATGGAATTAATTAAGGTTTCTATCAATAAAAGAATGGATCAAAAATGTATTACTCATATATATGCAGAACGGAATATTATTTGGCCATATAAGAATGAAATCCAGTCATTTGCAGGAACATGGATGGAACAGGAGAACAATATTTATGTCAAATAAAGCAGCTATAGGAAGACAAATGCCACATTTTCTCAATCAAATATGAAAACTAAAAAGTTGATTTTGTAGAAGTAGAGAATTAAGAAGTGTGGGGCAGTATAAAATGAGGTTGAACACCAGGTACCAAAATAAAATGACAGAGAAGGAATGAGTTCTGGTGTTCTATAACACAGTAGGGCGACTGTAGTTTTCAATAACTTATTATATACTGTATAAAGAATGCAAATGAAGAAATTTTGAAGGCTCTCAACAACAACAAAATGATAAATGTTTAGGAAGATGGTAATGTTGACTACTCTAATTCGATCATCATATATATGTATGTACCAAATTATCAATTATCATACCATGTTCCGTAAATATATACAATCAATATGTGTCAATTTTAAAAAGAAGGGAAAGAAGGAAGGCAATGAAGGAGGAGGAATGGAGAGAGAAAATGACGGAAGCAATCATCAGAATGTCCAGGGGATGGCCATCAAAATGAATTGGATATTTAAATGTAAACAGGTTTCACACAACAATACAGGGTTTTAGTTAAGTAGATCTAAGAAACCTAAATTTACTACCTTCTGATTGATTAATTTTTCACCAAAAAATCATCTCGAATTGAAAAAGTTCTGTAAAATATGCAATCTACTAGAAGTTCTGGTTACCTGTTGTGTGTACTGAAACTCATGCCAAGATTCTAGTTTCTCTGTGCTAAATATGAAAGGTTTGAACTAGATTTTTCTATCAAGTCTTCCATCTGATCTTCTATGAATGTCTTTAGTATAATGGGGAGAGTAACCTAAAATCAAGGGCAGCAGTCATTGCCTTAAATTAGCAACATATAACAAAATAATTTAATGAAGTATAGATATATAGTCTTGATATCTGCCTGCACAAAATCACATTTGTCTGTACAGAGAACTTTAGAGAAGAGACAAATACATCTGGGGCATTTCAAAGGATCCAAGGGTAATTCTGTTAAGTAAGATATTGCGTCTGCCATTTAAAATTAATATAGCACTTCAAGATCATTAAACACATTACTAATGTTTTCATTAGATATCAATCAACCACATTCCTTGGAATGTGTGGCTATTTTAGAGATGAGGATAATGTTTTGTTTTTTATTCTTTCTAGGAATACGAAAGTACCAAGTAGGAATGTAAGCTGTAGAATTCTTAATTGTTGTCTGGCTCTGTCCAATAAGGTTCCAATTTTATTCTCAAACAGTTCAATACTCCTGGTTGTTCATCTTCCAGTGCCTACAGATTATTCCACTCATATTTTTATAGAAAGCCATTTGATAAAGATGAAAATTTATACTATTTTACTGCCCTAATAATTCATTTTAAAATATAACCAGTCTCACTGTCAAGAAATCATTTTTTATGTCAAACATAAATTATGTCACCCATCAACCTCCTCTTGGTGAATTTAAATAATCCCAAACTGTTTTTGACATGGATATTTTTCCCTGTTACCTCCGTACTAGCATCCTATTTTAATCTTTGCGATCACTTTTTAAGATTTTTATACCAGACAAATAGTCTAAGAAGTACCTAAGGGGTAGGGATATGGCTCAGTGGCAGAGTACTTGCAAGAAAGAAAGAGAAAGGGGGCGGAGAGATAGAGAGAGAGAGAGAGAGAGAGACAGAGAGAGAGACAGCGAGAGAGACAGAGAGAGAAGGGAAGAAGGAAGGAAGGAAGGAAAGACCATCTAGACCTGGAGTTAGCAAACTACAATCTACAGAACAAATATTGTAAACAACGTTTTATTGGAATACAGCCATGATCATTCATTTATGTGTATGTGCTTGCAATGGAGACTACATGGCCTGCAAATCAGAAAAAAATTACCATCTGCCTTTTCAGAAAAAAAATTTGAATCCCTGACCCAGTCAATGAAATTATTTAAAATGTACAAGTCCGTTAGGTTTCATTTTACTTGTGAGTAAACAGTATCTGAGCAGTTTTATCAAATGCTTTTCAACCTTTTCAGACCTCTCTAGTTTAAGTTGGGATTTATTAAGCTTAGTGTAACATAACATTATAAAATTTTGATGAATGGCAAAAGCTTAAGAGCATCCTACAAGATGTGCGGTTCAAACTGATTATCATTTTCTAGTATCAACTCCGATAACAAATTAGATAAAAGTTTCTGTATATCCTTCAAGATCTTATAACCAGATAAAGATAACTAAAAAGTTATGTTATACTAAGATAAAAATTTAAATGTGTTTCAGAGGTAATAGCAAAACCTGATGGTTCTAATATAATGATATCATCATGATTGTTATGATAATGTGTTATGTGGTCCTTCATCTTAATTTCCTCTATAAAACTTTATTGACTGTTACCTGTTAATATTCTACAGAGATTCAACTTCTAAACCATGGTTGGCAAAAAATAAATAACTGTTTCCTGGTCATACCAAAAAAAAAAAAAAAGTGTTAATTCTTCTTCATATAGGAACCCAGAATCAGAACTTGCTAAGAAAAGACACACTAAGGTCACACATTCCTAGCACCTCTAATCTACCCTAGTTCCCTACGATTTGCATAACTGAGGACACCACATTGAATGCTTTTAGCTCAGTTAAACTGTTTAAATGAGTCAAGGGGCTGGGTTGACACTGGAAGCCAAGGCCAGCAGAAAACCAGAGTGAATGTGGCTGCCAAAATGTATTAGAACAGATCTGCTCCAAATGGCTGTTACTGAGACAGTGGGCCCCAAGCAGACAGGTCTTCAGATGTTTTCAGGGGAACTGTAAATTAAGTTTCAACTTTCTTAATACACGTTGAGGAGCAACACTGTTAGGGACAAGATACCTCACCTGTGTCCATCTAAAGTTGCAAAAATATTTAAAATACATCCGTCAGTTGAAATATGTCTTCTGAGGAGATGAACTTAATTAAAGCTTATTTTAGAAATGAAGAAAATGAGAAAATGAGGCTCAAAGAGATTAAATTGTTGCCCTAAAATAGCACTGAGTGAAACTTGTATAGAGCTACAACTCTGGTCTAGTGCTATTTTCAACACATTGCTTCACAGATGCTTCTTAATTAAGAGAGATTCAAAGGACCCATTGAAAATATGATAAAAGCTAAGGAGGCTTTCAGAGAAAAATACACATAAGCGAAAACCCCCAAGAAATGTTGACTTATAAAGAATTTCATACACTCGTGAAATATATCCATACACACCCCCTCCTCAGGGATGCACGGACACCTGGTTCAGTGTTTTTGATTCTTTAAAATGAAGAAACCATAATATAATGATATAAGAATAGGGTGTGGCCTGACCTGGCTGGGAAGATGAACATGACCTTGGGGAGTGGCCTTGACCTGACATCAGCCTGGGGCACGAAATTCCAATCGCCCCTCTTCTCACGAGATCAAGAAACACTCACTGAGAACAGAATCCAGATAAATGTAAATGGCACCACAAGTTCGCCCTTCTCTCTCCTTTTTTGCCTTGCGTACTTGCCCTCTTGCCCCCTTAAACCCCCTTTACCCCCTGCTCCCTAGCCCAAGCTCTATCTTTAGCTCCCTAGCCTCCCAGGCCTTTTCAGATCCAGAACCGCAGCAGTGGCTGGCTATTTTATCCACCTGGCCAAACCAGTCTCCCTTTTGTTACTTAAATAAACTTTCTTAAAGCCCTAATGCCCTAAAATTCGCTCCTGCAATTCATTGCCTGCGCGAATAAAGAACCTGGAAATATACTTTCTGAATTCACCTTCCCCTCCGACAACAATACTAACAATGTCATATAAAATAATTGATATACTTTATAATACCTAAATAGGCTTCATTTACTGTTGCCACTCATTTATTACTTTATGATGTCACCTCATTATACAACAGCAACAGAACCTGTCTACAAACTCCTAATGGTGGTCATGTAGCATTCTTTGTTATTTAAAATAATTAATTGATATATTGTTCAAATAAATTGTCACAGTTATAATAAGTTACGATTTGACTCCAACCATTTTGAGAGATCTAAAGATCTCCTTGGATGCACTGATTTGTCCTTATTTTCAAAAGCAACTTATTAACACCTTCCTCTAGGCAAAGAGAATATCTCTCCCATGCTCTCAGAATACTCTGTGTACTGCCTTCATTGGTTCCTCTGGGATATATATTTTTTTTTTGCTTGTGTGTGTACACTCTCCATCATGTGATGATCAGAGAGTAATTTAAACTCTGAACACAATCCTTGCCACATAATAAGCACTCTATTAATGTTACATGAACATTAACATTGCTCTCACAAGACATTTCACTAATCCTAGGTCCAGCTGAGAGCTTCATTTAAAAAACTTATGCCAAAAAAATATGTTAAGCTGGGCATAGTGGCACACACCTGTTATCCTATCTTTCCAGGAGACTGAGATAGGAGGATTTCAAGTTCAGCCATGCCTGGGCCATTTGATGACATAATGAGACCCTTTCTCAAAAAAAAAAAAAATCAATAAATCAAAAATCAATCAATCAATCAATCAAAATTTAAATACATATATATGGTATCTCAAAATGTGAACAATACTCTGGTATTTGGTATTTTGTCCATTTTAAATGGTTTTATTCTTAATAAAGGAAATAGATGAATGACTAAACACATTTTTCTATGTAGGAAATGTGAGAACATTCTGTAAAATAATGGCTCATGTTATTAAAAAATACCCGTATTTTAAAATGCAAAGGAACTCTTTCAGATCAATGAGGAATGAAGTACCATTCCATATTACAAAGACAAAGTAAAAACCAACAATAGCATACTACACAGGATCTGAGGTTTTCTTTTTTTGCTACATAACATATTTGGCCAATTGGTCTATAGATCATTGTATGTTAATTTTCTGATTTTGATAAATTTCCTATGGTTACATAAAATAATTTTTTCCTCATAAATACCAACTAAAGTGTTAAGAGAATCAGACCTAAACATTAAGGACAATAAATAAATATATAAACAATAAACACATAAATATGTGTATCTCTGTGTATGCATATACATATATATATGTGGAATATATATCTGATTAAGTTTTAATCAGTGGCCCTTTTTAATTTCAATTTTATTTAAAGAAAACCACAGAGATATTTGTTTGATTTGCTTCCTTTCTCTTACTTATTTTTTGATCAGTAATTTAAAAGTGATGGGCAAGAAAAAAGTAGAGCAACTCAAGCATAATTCAAACCAACAATTTTGAGTCTACACCACTATAGCTATTCCTGAGTTAATGCCAGCAGAAAGTAAATTTGGTTTGTGATGAAACTTTCTTTTTTCTATTCTACCTCACAGCTCTTTTCCCAAAGAAAAGATAAACATATATAGAATGTGGATATAGACATACAGATATTTTAAACCCTCTTACAAAGGCAAAGACCTTTAACCCTCACTCTACCAGTGTTCAAAAAAGAAAAAAGAAAAAACAGAACTACAAACATTAAAATATACTGACCTTTTGCTAGGACCCAACCCACCCCTAACTGCCCCTGAACACTTTGGTCTCTCTCTGGAGGGAACTGTACAATAGCATCTTGGCAGTAGGACCTACTTGTACAGCGGCTGCCCACTGAAGGCAGAAAGGCAGTTTTCCAGTACCCCTCCTTGATATCTTATCAAGCACTTGCTTCAAGCAGCTTGACTCATGAAGAAAGAAAAAGCAACTTCCAGAGGCCAGATTCCTCGCACAGCTACAGCCATGCACATACCAGATGTCCATCAATGGGGGCACTTAATCCCCTCAGAGCTCTCCGGTTCTACAGCAGTCTCTCCACCTTCCCATCACTCTGTGTGCTCCTCTTCTCCCCAGTTACCTTCTAGTGAAATCATCTGGGGCTTAAAATGACCAGATTCTTTTGCTTGGAACCAAGAATCCCAATTGACCAAAAACTTACTAGAATTTCCAAAATTTCCATTAAAAATATGTTTGTCCTACCTCCTCTAATGGGAACCCAATAAGGGTCTGTTTACATACGAACAAATCTCTTCGGGGTGTTTGCAAGTGTGGAGAGAAGATTGGCTTCACATTTGGGCATGGCTCTCTGGCTATTTAGAGATAGGCTTCCACACAGATTAATTCCTACAAGAGGCAATTAAAGCTAAATTCTTTTGATGTGCTGGAAGTTGAGATAAAGATAAAAGACTGCTCCACTCTCTAAATTTGCTAAAACATTTTAATTGAACATGTGGCTGTTTCCGGAGACTGCTGACCTGGTAGAAGTTCTCTTTACTTGGAAAAGTGCAATAATTGCTGGCAACCGACAAACTATCTCTAAAAGATTATTCTCCAACACTTTCCCCAAGAATAAAACCGTAAGTTTCCCTTTATCTACAAACAATATAAAAGTATGCTGAATTGTTAGAAATACAGTAATAACTAGCCTGTTGTGATGACAAGCAGGAACCTCATATCAGTGGAACAAAATTCCTAAAATTTCGATCAGACCCAAATGCATTTACTTTAGATGAATCGCACAAGGTCTTACTCATGCTCGGTTGGGCAAATGTAGCTACACCTGAAACGTGAGTGTAGATTCATTTACGTTATAACCTGTCTAGGACAGTGTTTCATGATAATTATCTTGTAAGAAAAAACTATTATTTAAATTCATCGATATATTTGAAAAATGTTATTAAAGAATTTAAATTGCAGAACTTTGCATTCCCAAAATACTAATCTCAGTAAATCAACCCGTGTTTATTTTTTAAAGATTTGCTGTCACCCTTCAGACACCTTCTTGTGATGTACAAGACACCTGTTAAGTTGCTTACTATTAACTTTTTCATCCCCTTCTCCCACCATTTCTGTTACTATTACATCCTCGATCCCCAAATCTTGACACACTGATCTAAAACCTTACTAGATCTGCATACTCTCCTCCAGCTCTTTGAATGCTCTTTGGTCCTATCTGTTCTAAATCTACCCACAAATCAAAATGACAGTAACTCATGTCAAGTTGCCCAGGGAACGCAGAAGAGAATCAGGCACAATGATAGAAGTGAAAGTGAATCTGCAGTAAATTAACAACAGTGATGATTTAGAATTTGTTATGTACAAAGCACTGTTCAAGATTTGGCATGGGGCTGGGAACAAAACTAAAAAACACTCCACCTTCTCAGAGTTGGCATTCTTTGTGATTAGAAAAAATAAAACATGAGTTGTGTGGTCAGTTAAAAAAGTGTTCAGTATCAGAGAAGAGGAAAACACTAAGGAGGGTAATGAAGATGGACAGTATCCAGGAAACAGGAGTAATTTTAGGAAAATTAATATATACTCATAGGAAGGAAATAATACTGATGGAGGACCCTCATACTGATATCTGGAAGAGATACAGGCAAGACAGAGGCAACACAAGAGCTACAGCCAAAGGCTTGAGGGAGAAACATGTCCAGAGCACACCTGAGGAATAAGAAAGGGGCCACTGGATTGGAAGGGAGAGAGGAAGAGAAGAAATTAGAGGACATGAATTCAGACAGAGAACAGGGTGAAATCATATCAATTCCTATATGCAGTATGTAAGTATTCACCATTGCAGCACTGGGTGAATGGAGTAATATGCTCTGGAGGCTTTGTAAGAACAGAAAGGAGAACAAAGGCAGAAACAGGGAGCCAGTTATGAGGCTACTGCAATAACAAGCAAGATGATGGTAGTTTGATGAGAATCCCAAGGAGATGGTGAAAGTGACACATTTTCAACTTAATTTGTACATAAAACAAAAAGGATTGTTTGAAATATTGGGCATCAGGTGGCAAACAATGAAATTTCACAGATGACATCCACACTTCTTGCCTGAACAGTAAGGGAAAGTAAAATGTTACCATCAAGAAGGGGAAGCCTCTGGGAACAAGTAATAAGTTCATGAAAAAGATAAAGAACTCAACTTTGGACATACTCGATCCTCTTCAAATAAATGATCCTCAAAGAGTATTTCTTCTCTTAAAATATCCGGCTTAAAAAACTACTAACTAGCATAAACTCCATATTTTTGAAGAGTTTATCACCCATATACTGTCATTCTTATCTTGCTAAAAGAAGGCACACTTTATACAGTTAAAATAGTTCAAGAACAAAATTAAGGGCAAGTACAAAGAAAATACAACATTAAATTGGATACCAAAACATGTGACACAAGCTTCAGAGGTGTTGGAAAGTGAAGACACTATTAACTTTCTAATAGTATAGAACAATTTGCTCCTCCAATAATATGCATGGAAAATAGGATTCCTGATTTTTAAAAGATCATTTAGAGTCCAATAGAAAAATATGTTTCGAATCTGTTCACAAAAACCTTATTTTGGACAACTCTATCATAATATCATTGAGTAATGTGACATCCATCAGCAAATAAAGGAATCCAGAGACCCTTTTTCAGAATATGTCACAGATTTGGAAACAAATATATAAGGATTCAGATTTAGATAGCTGTATCACACATTTTATATGTTTGCTGCCCCACCAGGTGATTTAGATCTGTATTAAAGACAGACTCCGTGGATAGCTATCTACTTACCTTCAATCAACAAAGCCGACATTACCTAGAGTCAGATCTTAACAATTACTTATTTGAGAAGTCAACTCTCATTTCTCCAAATAACCAGTTATCATAAGAGTAATATTTTCTGATTTTTTCAAAACTCTATGTTTTATGGTTTAACATTTAACTCAGAAAACATATGCATAGAACTATTTAAGGAGAATAAACTAAAACTGCATGCCATTGCATACACAGCACCCTACTTTCACATGTTGTCAGGCCAGGCAGACATGTAGAGGATGGAAATTACTTAAATGTATTAGTAACTGAAACTAAAGTTCGACCTAACAAACCTTTGAATTTCTCCCAATCTATCTCACCTTCAAATTTTAGAGTTCAAGATCCATTAGAAGAAGAAAAATGACTAAATGTATAAAAATGTTGTGATTTACATTCACCCTAAATAGGGAAACTGATGTGCTATTTCAACTGAAATCAACTGTTGCCATTCTTCCCTCAGAGACCAATACACACACACACACACACACACACACACACACACACACACAGAGGAAGCATACCCAACCCTCTGCAATCTCTGGTTGAGTGGATCAGGAAACATATGGGAAGGGTTTCCCATGAATCTGCTAAAACTCCACCACAGCCAATAAAAAATTAAAATATGTGTCCCCTAGGACAGAAAAGCAGAATGAGGGCTGCAAAGGCATCATTATTAATGCAAGGAGCAAAACACAAAGTCTGATTTGAGGTGGGTACCTTTTTAATATAAAGCGACATTTTGTATAACCACTGGACCATGAGACTGCATGTCTGATATAGATAATTTCTTCAGAAATTGAGAACACCAAATTTGTGTGGGATAGTAGTAAATCGGGGTCGAAAATGAGGGACAGTTTCAAGTTCCTGTTTGTCTGTGAATCAGTTCTGCAGTATTCTGATTATATTTTCATGCATTGGCCTGTACTTGGGTACTAATAGGATTTTTTGACAATTATGTGTAAAGGATGCAAAAGCAGCACCCATTTTCTGACTGATGAATATTGTCTTTTCAAACTCTGTCAGCTTTCCTAAGCTTGGAAACAGCACAAGATTACTGTGAAGGAAAACAGATTCAGGTCACCAACCCTGAATACAAAAGCTCCACTTGCAATATATTTGTAATAGTGAGAAAAGCAATTGCCCATGAATTCTTGGTGAACCAAAAGCAATTAGATTTACAAAAAAGAAAACTGTTAGAAATAAGTTTTCCATAAAAAAAAATAGCACAGACACTAGCCCCATTACTAAAGTCCATCAGAAGCAATGGTGTTTGTATCAGAATATTCCAAATTTGTCAAAAATAAATGGTACCGTTTTTATTAAAGGTGACTAAAACAAAGTTGGTGCTTTCAACTTCGTTGATAATGCGACTGGGGCAAGTAGGAATGCATTTAAGAGGTGAATTCAAAATCTGCCAGACATGGTAGGGTTTAAATCTCTCAACAAAATGAAATCTAATACTGTTCCTTTAATGCAAGCTTTGAACAAGAGTGTGAGTAACAGTTTAATAAACCCCCAACAGCTAAATGGATAGATAAGAGTAGATAGGAGAAGCAGAACTGCCTAGCACAGAAAGTGCAGGAAGAAAGAACATGAGGCATATCATGTATTATAGGTAGCACTTCTCTTCTAGGCTCACAAAACACTTCAAAAATGACTTTTCTAATTAATTCCTGAAACGTTTTTACGGGAGCTATGGGAGGAAGGAGTTTACTGCTTATTCTATATAGGAAACAGAGTAAAATCAAGCCTGCTCAAGGTCGTACAGATGAAAAAACCAGGAAGAGAATTCAAATATCCTAATTCTATCTTCTGTATTCAAACAGCACCAGATCTGCGTATTCTTGTATTCTTTGAGTAGGGGCTTTGGAATGAGAAGATATTAAAAATACAACCCGAAGCAAAATCAACCAGATGAACTTTACGGGGGCTTCTCCTTTTGAGTCACACATTTTTATTTTATTTTATTTCGGATTTATTGATTGAAAATCCTTTAAAGTCAGGCATGTCTTTCTATGCTAACCATTCCTTTGATTTATTAGTTGACAAAAATGCAAGACAAATTCACTTAATATTTTTGAACTTCAATCTGGTAATTCTAAGATACTTGCAAAGGGAGCCATGATTCAATCAGCTAACATTATCACACTTAAAAAAAAAGCCTGAAATGTATTTATTGAATCACACAAAGAAATTAAGAACATGATTGCCAATTATCTTGACAAGAATTCCTTAATTAATTGCCAGCACTAATACCATGTTATCTTCCTTATTATTAAAACAATGAGACTTCTATTAAAAACTATTCATTAAAGATTCATTCGTTTCTTATTGCATCCTGCTGTTTCATATCTTATGTAGCTAAAGGGCTGCTTCCTAGAGTATGAAGTACTGCTGTGCTGAGAGGCAACACCAACTACAGAATTTATGTTGAGAGATGTTATGCTTTTGAATGTTCTCTCTAGAATATCATTAGGATATTACCAACAAAAGCAATCACAGCTAACACATAGATGTCTGAGGTAGGGAGTGACTGTGTGTGTACACTCCCACTTAAGCTCTTAAGATGTTCGCGTTCCCTGCAATTATTCCATTTTCTTGGGACTACTAAATATCACAACTGCCCTTCTGATGGACTACTAAGGTGACAACAAGAACCAGTTAGAATGAGAAACTTGGAAATACTCCTCTCATAAATTCACAGCAGTGGTTCCCAAAAAGGGATGACTTTACAACCTCCCCCAGGGAACGTTTGGCAATTTCTGGAGATATTTTTGTTTTTCACAAATGGGAGGGGGTGCTGCAAAGATCCTGCAAATGCTCCTGAGCATCCTTTAATCCATAGGACAGACCCTCATAACAAAAGAATTTTCCAGCCCAAATGTCAATAGTGCTGTGGTTGAGAGATACTGATTTAGAGAGAAAATATTTGCATTCTGCTACCAGTAGCCACCTTTGCTCTTAGTAAGCTATATCGTAGCTGTGACAAGATTTAAGTTAGTACTTAGATAATGCTACCAAGATAATTAGAACCTAGGGATTCTTTCCTGCATTTCTCCCCATAAATGACCCAAAATAAGGAGTCGAGTAATTAGCTACAGATTTCTATAATTGCTGCTTAATGCTCCCACCCTCACCCTCTCTCTAAAGCCCAGGCATAATGCTAAGGAGGGCTAACATTTTAAATTAGAAAGAATAAAATCCTGTGTATCTGACATTTTTGGATTCAAGCCAAGGAGACAAACTAAACCTTAGTCTGTAACCTCCCTTGGGAAATCTTTGTTCATTTTAATACTTGTTCAGTCAGCTGTCTGACTGAATGACAAGGTTTTTATCTCTAATGTGAGTGGCTTTGAAGGCTACTTGTATTATCCATTCCTCAGCAACTGCTGCTGAAACCACAATGTTGCAAACTGATAATTAAATCCAGCTGCCTCTACTATGAATTCAATCATATCAACATTAGCAGCAATCTTAGTGGTTGTTGGTGAGTTTCCTTTTCCATTTCTAGACAACATAATTAACTTCACTAGCCTTCTTAGATTAAGTGAAACTCAAAGCTAAAGACTATTATGAATTAAATAACTATAACTACCATTCATTCAAAGAAACGCAGTTGGATCATTAGGATGCTAAACAAGTTCCAGTGCATTGCTTATTTGTATCCAGCCATTTGACCTAATACACATAAACATTAGCTTCAACATCTACCATAGGTACAGGTTCAGATTCTGCTTGCAAAAGCTCATGTTAACTAGCAATTTATTGTTCATAAAAATTACATCTGGAGCCTACAAACAAGACAGTTCACAGTGTAAAAAAGCCAACTTGTCAAACACTGACATGTACCAACTTAAATAATATGAAAGTGCTTTCATAGCATTTAAACAGTACAAAGATATATGTATATGTGTTCTAGTGGATGTGAGATAATCTGTCACCATTTAAATATTTCAAAATCATATGATTTTTAAATTATGATGACACCCATAATACTTTATGACCTAAAAATCACTGTAACATATATAATCTACATATGCAATTTGATCAGTATTTTACATTATTAGCAAGGCAAAAAAATTCCATAAAAGTAACACATTTGCTTGCACAAGTCTAACAATGGCTATTTTTAGAGAGCAAACATTTGAAAATAAATAACAGCCTCATTTTGAGTATGGTTTATCAACAATGACTGCATTAGTTTTATATCGCTGCTGTAACAAGTTACCACAAACTTACCACCTTAAAACAACCAAACTTACCTCTTTCATTATTTTGTGGGTCATAAATCCTACATAGGTTTCATTAGGTTGAATTCAAGTTATGGCTAGAAAAGCTTCTTTGTGGAGGCTCTAGAGAATGTGTTCTTACGCTTGTTTCAGTTTCTAGAGGTTGCCTGTGTTCTTTGGCTAGTTTCACTTTTCCCTGTCTTCCAACCCAACATCACAGCATCCCCATACCACTCTCATCACAATGGCAAAAGTTCTCCACTCGTAAGTATGCACATGATTAGACTACACCTACCCAGATAACTCACAGTAGTCTCCCTATCTCAATGTCTTTAATCACATTTCCGAAGCTGCTTTTGCCATGTTAGGTTCCAGGAATTAAGATATTGACATCGTTGAGGAGCTATTTCTTTACCTATAAGAGTGACTGTTGAGTGAATTTTTCCATTACTAAGCATTATCAAAAGACAAATATATACATATACAAATACATAAGAAAGTTTTAAGAATTCAATACTCTGTTTTAAACCCACGTTATGAAAAAATATGTTTTATAGGAAACATATACTGGCAATGATGTTTAAAGTACTAACTGAATAACTGAAATGAATTTAATGTCATAGAATAAATTGACCAAGACAGAAATCATAGTGGACATAAGTCTGCCTGGTATCACAAAGCACTGTCAGTTTCATAATCTACTGCCACTGCAAACATTGCATCCTGAGGACTTATATAGCAAAAATAAATAGGATATCACCAAACTCAGCTTTATGACAAGCTTTATGTTCAAAAATCATCCTTTTACCTAGATAAGGGATATCCTATGACTTTACAGGTTAATTCACGTATATCTACCACATAAAACAAATATGGTTTGTTACAGTATATAGATTGTGAAGCACAGTAAATTAAAATGATGCTTTTTTAAAGGCACCCTTTGATGGGGAAGGTCTTTACATGGTCTGTCTGGACACTCAAATCTTAACTATGAATTTTAAGATTCCGATGAACTAGTTAATACATTTCTCCTTAACAATTCCCAGAAGAACTTTGTGGTCTCAAGAACAGACTTGCTGAGAATGACTAAATCTATAGTTGGTGATAGCCTGTCAAACGTTTACCTGTGGGGATTATACAGACACAATACTGAAAAACTATGTAAATATAAACTGTAATATACTTCATTCATTCAACACACAGTGAGTGGCTCTTAAATGCGAGAACTATTCTAAGCTTACAATATCAGCAGAGAACAAAACACACAAAAATTCCTATCTGGAATGGAATCCTATGAAAAGATTCCATTCTATTGGGGTAAACAGTCAATAAACAAAATATAGAAGAGACAAAAAAAAAACATACAAGAGACAGTGTTAAAGGCTCTGGAGGGAAAAAAATGCAGTTGCGAGGGCAAGAAGTGTCAACAGTGAAAGGAACTGGAGAAGGTAAAGTTCTGTGTGGAGAGGCCAGCGCAAGCCTGCAGAGACAGGACCAGTGTTTAGTTACGGCCATCAGGTGCCACTTCATTAAGCAGGACTGGCTCAGAGGAAATTCTGCCTGGGATCTGCCCTCATTCCTACTCTTCTGTTAACATTTTGGTCAAGTGTTACATGCAAGTGGTCTTCTAAATCTCATACTGTATCAAGTATCATATTCATCTTGGTTTGTTCATATCTGGATTATCTGTATCACTTATTCCAAAAGCTCTTTCTTCATATGAATAGTTTCTCAAGGCTTTAATGTCTACTGTGTTTACTACTAACTTTGACTGTATCTATACTTACTTATCAGAACTTAGCTACACACAAATCTAGGCAGTCAAAGGAGCCACAACTCTCCTTTACTGCATGCATTCCACAATACCTAGCATCTTTTAAGATTCTTTTCCTGGCAATGGTAGGGTTACATCTCAACAGCATGAGCATCACATTTAGATGTACTCTAACTCATGGGAAGAAGAGCCACCATTTCTGAATGGCACAACATTGTACATAGGCTGATGCTCTATAAATACTTTTTCAATATGTTACCACTTATCTACCAGGTGTTTCATATACAGTACAATCCTCATTTTAACCTTACAAGGGAAACTTATGGTCCCCATTTAACATGTGACGAAACGTGCTGAGAAAGGTTAAATAATCTTCCTAAGGTTGCACAGCTGAAAGGGATAAAGGCAGGATCTCTGCCAAACTGAGGTCCCTCCCCAGCAGGGCTGGAGCAGTGGCTTCATACGCCCTCTCACTGCTCATCACAGGATTATAGCGATATCCTTATTCTACCATAGAGAAACTATGGCATAAATCATGCCCTCCCACCTTCTTGCATATTTTTGTGACCTAACTGATTAATTTGTGCTATAATTGGATGTTCAAATGGCACTGCCTTAAGACAAAAAGTAAAATGGGAGTTATTTAAAATCCTTTGGGAATGAACCATTCTAGGTCAAACTTTTTTTCTGAACAGTTAAAACCTAATCTTTCATATTCTTAATATAATGTTTAAAATAGAACTTTGCCTAAAACATACCATGAGTGCCTCTTGACTCATTTATAAAACACTAAGTAAACAGTATATAACATCATCACTACTCAGGCTTATCACTGGGTCATTAAATATTCAGTAGGTTCAATATATAGATTTATAGTTTGTCCTATCAGCATAGCCAAGTGTAGAAAAAGTCCACTTAATCCAGTGACCCTGTGATTGACTTGTGCCTTTTACATAAAAGCAAATGAAAGAGATGTAACTGGCTACCAGGCATTGTAACATGACTATTTTTCTGCCAAATCAGTTAGACAGAGATGATGATGATGATGATGATGGTAGTGATGATGATGATAGGTGCTGCCGGTGGTGGTACTGGAAGTAATGGAAGTTTGGGTTCTTGCTACATATCAGGCAGACATGTAATCATTCAATAATGATTAATCATTAATCCTTCAATAATCATTAATCAGTCAATAGTGACATCAGACAAGGATTGTTCCTCTTGTTTACTTTATAGATGAAGAAATTAAGGTGGAGAGAATAAATAACCATTACAAGGTATCCAAATGGAAATCACAAAAAGTCATGAAGTTTAATTTCCAAATGCTTTTAACCACTACATTCTAGTGCTTCAAATTAAAGGATAGAGCAGCCATTATATGAGATCCTCACCTTTCAGAAAACAATCGTTTAGCTGTTCACCACCACTCAGAGCAGCAGAGAACATGAACTCATGTTGCTTAGCTAGTGAAGTCAATCAAAGACAAGCCCTCTGGGACAGGTACTCACCTTGAGGAGCACAGAGTACAGTGCTGAAGAGCTTCGACTCTGGAGCCAGAATGCATGCATTTAAACCCAAGCTTTTATAGTGACTAGCAGCGTGACCTTAACAAAGCTACACAACTATTCTGTCTCAGCTTCAAGTAGTGATAATGAATATTTACTTCACACAGACATTGCCAGAATTAAATAAGCAGTTTATGTGCAAAAAGTATGGAACAGTGTCTGGTATTAGGTGTTCGATAATTGAATTATTAATTTAATCTGCATTAATGAGGGGATACTCCACCATTTAAAGAACTCATGCAGTAGTAACAAAGCCATAGTTTCCTCCATTAAAAGCAACAAGTGGAACATTCCAGCAGAACAAAAGAAAATCAAAGCATACCCCATTTTGGTATCCCAGGGACCTCTGACTCAAGCAACCTTCGACCTAGTCTCAGCTCTGTCACGTTACAAAATCATAGGTGACATTCAAATATGCCAAAAGATGCTGAGATAGTCAATGGGTTTGTCCCAGTATTTTATGCATATTTACCTGGCCAGAAACCCAGCAAATAACTAACAGCATTCAATAAATTAGCATATCTCTGCTGACTAGTCTATTCCCACCGTTCTATAGCAATGAACCCATTATTAAAAATTCTGAATGAAATATATATTCTAGACAATTTAATTTTGGTGCTGAAACCTTTACTTCAAATATTTATAAAATCTTTTTTAGAATAAGTTACATAATTTCCTGAGTTAGTAAATAACATACAGTGAATGATTCTGTCAAGAGTAAACTAGGACAGTTTTACACTGTGAGGAAAGCAAAGACATGTAAGAAATGATCTGAAAATCAAAGTATTTGATTCAGATTATTGACCATAAAAGAAGGAGTATATTAGTTAGCTAGGGCTGACACAACAAAATACTACAGCCTGGGTGGCTTAAAAAACAAAATTTATGTCTCACATTTCTGGAGGTGGAGAAGTCCAAGACGAAGGTGCCAGCAAGGTAAACTGCATCCTGGAGCATCTTCTCTTGGATTGCACTCAGTCACCTTCTTGCCTCACAGATCTCTTTTTTGGTGCACAGATGAGGAAACTAAGTTCTCCAGTGTCTTTTCTTACAGGGTCATTCCTATCCTGTCAGGGCGCTGCACCTATAAGCTCATTTAACTTTAATTACCTCCTTGTTGCTCCTGTCTTCACAGGATCACACTGAGTGTTTAGGATATCAACAGAGAAGTTTGGAGAGGACACAATTCAGTCCATAGCTGACAGAAACAAAAAGGTATAGTTTAGAATACTAAAAATAATGGTAAGCATGTAAAATCAGAGTGGATTTCATAGAAAAACTGAGACCGTAATAGGCCTGAAAAGTTCACAAACTGTGAACATGAACTCATTCTACAATCCCAGAATGCAATTCCCTTTCCACAGTCCAACTCCCATTGATAGTGGATTTGTGGAAATTCATGTTCAGAGTGATCTTGAAACAAAATCTGGGCTCCATGTGAAAGAATTCTATAATTTGCACTAAGGTTCGCTATAGGGAGAGGATACAGTCACGGAGGAAGGCCCAACCCTTCCCTCTTCTGACCAGCTCTGCTTCCTCTGACACTTCTGCTCCTAATTCTATTCTTCTCTGCAGCAAATAGCTTATAGTTTTTTTTTCCTTCTCTTTCTTCTTCCTCATTCCTCAGCTTTTCTCACTTCAATTTTTCCAGCAAAACCACTGAAGTTATCCTTTGTTTTGATTAATAAACCAAAATACTATATCCCATTCAAATCCGAAGAGTCAACTATTTTCAGCTTCTTTAGCAGCCAATTCCTCACTGCTGTTTGTGCTGCCCTTTAAGAATCCAGCTGTTTATTACTGTGGCCCGCAGGACACCCTCTTTCGAAGTTAACTTACAACAGATTCTCAACAAGATGAAAAGTGTATGAAGGTTGCTGGTGCTGAGAGAACAAACTGCCTATACTAATTCCTGCCTCTCTTAGACCACAGAATCCATGTGGAATGTGAGAGTGGAAAGACAGCTTAGGAATAAAGTTTAATTTCGTTCTTGTATGAAATGTTATAATAATGTCCAGAAGATCAAGTCACTTTCCCAGGGAAAACACAAAACCTTTATAACAGAAACCAGAATAGAAATTAAAATTCCTCAAGCCATGTTCTACTGAAGAAATTGGTCTACACCTGACCCCAAACACTGTGTGCAAGAGGACGTATCATTGTGGACATCTATACAGTCTGCATTTCCTCTGCATTCTTGCTCACACATTGATCCTAGAAATTATCTTCTAGGCTCTCGTCATGCAGCTTGCAGTTGTTTATTTATTGGAGTTCACTGCTCAACGCTTCCTAAATCTCTAATGTATTATCATTCAAGCACTGCAGGTCATATGTGCCTACCTTTTGGCTCCTCTGAACCAGACTGTATGACGGGTCAAAGAATTCTCCAACAAAGCCTCTGTTATCTGCTGCAATGCAGTAGGATGTGTTGAATTCCCAAGGGCCCTAAAACCAAGGTTTTTCAGTACTCCATATATAAATGACAGCTGGTATTTTCACTAATTAATATCAATAACTTCAAAGGAGTGATTGTTGCATGTAGCTAATACTAAAATTTGTTGGAGACTCCTGAAAATAATTATAATAGGCACCATTCATTGGGTATTTACCATCTGCCTAGCAATTAAAATGAGTGTTACGCATACAATGGTTTATTTAATATTTCAACAACCCTGAAACCATGCATTATCATCTCCATTTTATAGATGGGAAGAACAGAAAAGTCACTAAAAGTATGGAATCCTTGGGAGCAATTTTGTGAATGAAGTCACAGATTTTTTTAAACTTAAGCAAATGAGTCCATATCAAAAAGATATTACTCATTGTTCTTTTCACACACATTCTACTGTGCATAAATTCATAGTTTAAAAAAAAAAAGCAGCCCTCTCCTTTCTAAAATGTATGCTCTACTCATTTTTACCCTTTTGAGATGCAAAGGATGCAAATGCCTGGCAGTTCAGGGAGATTTTCTTAGAAAAACTTAGATTTTTATGTCCTCACTCTCCTTTTGACCAAAGAAACCTAACAGATTGCTGGGCAGTTCCAGAGATGCTTTGTGGACGTCTTGGTGGCTGAAACACTCTGGCTGGGACCATGGTTGAACCAATGACCTAACAAATCATTAGTACTGGCTTTTAACTAGCCTAACTGTCCAAGAAAAATTTACATAATTACATGTTTGTTGAATGTGTATTTGAAAAGCCTTCAAAGAAAACAGTTTACTCTCTGTAAACATCAGTTTTCACACCTCGAAACCATTTCCTAGACCCTTTATTCCAAATAAAACATTGCCTGAAAATGTACACAGGATATTTAAGTAGTTCTTGTTGAGACTTGCAATGGAATGTTTACGCCTATTTATAAACTTCTGCCATCAGAAATCTTAGTGCTGCTATGGTATCTCACTCAGTTTCTCTTCCATTTTGATTAGGAAAAAAATGCAAACTACTCCCTTCCCTGCTCCACTTCTGCAAGCAAGGTTAGCCAGCACTTGGAGCCAGCAGCAATTGAAAGCTAGTAGCTAGAAAGTAATTTACTTCTTTGAGTCTCATTCTTCAGAGCCAGTACAATCTGAGCACATTTTTGTACCACAGACATTAAGGGAGAATTCCTTTTCAAGTGGTTATTCTTGAATTCATTTACTTTTGACACACACAATGAAATCCCAGTTCTCCTCCGGGCTGCAGTGCCTTTGTTTGCTATTTTGTGCACTGTCTATCTCCTTGCATCTTGGAATGAACAGCCACAGAAGTTTCAGAAACTTGTCAGTGCTTCTTCAAGATGGACTATTACCAATGGAACTGAACTGGCTGATGATTTTTCAATCACCACTCTGCTGTTTCCTTTTCAAAGAGAGTGAGAAATGACAGGAGAATCTCACTTTTAAACAGGTCCCATGAAGCATTTCAGTCTTTGGCAGATGCACTTTCAAACAATAAAACTATTTCTGATAAAAGGGATGTGATTTGTGATGCGATTAAAAAAAAAAAAAAAAAAAAACTAAAACACCCCTTCAAATCTATAGAAGATACTCCTGTTGGCTAGAAGTCATTTACAAGCCAGAAGCAGAAGGAAAGGTAAATTTGCATCGCCCAGTTAAACTCTGGGACTTCTAGTAAGAGGGATAACAAGAGCCCCTGGAGGCAGGAAACAGCAGTGTCTGCAGTGAACGTTGATTCACACAGACTGGGCCAGAGGCCCGATAATGTTCAGCTCCTGTGCTCTTCATCTGAGTCCTCGTTACTCACCCTGACCTCAGGCAGTTTACTTAATTGCTCTTTGCCTCCACCTTCTCATCTCAAAATAAGGATGATAATAAAGCACTTCTTTCATAGAGCTGCTATGTGGACCAAATGTACTCATATCTCATTCGGTATCTCTATTACATTTGAAAAGGAGAAAGACACAAGCTACTCTCTCCTAAAATACTTACTGTATTGTGTGGTGCATAGTAAATGCCTGATATTTTAACTATTATATGTGAAATTGGAGGTCACCCAGAAGTTTAGATTAAAATGAACTACAGCAAAAGACTGGCCCTATTATATCCAATCTTGTGCTTATGCCTAATACCCATCCAATTCAATACAGAAAATATAAAGCCCCTCAGCGTGATTAATCAACCCTTTTGCAACTGAGACCAGCCTGGAGAAATACCTTTGAAGAACTACAAACAAAGTTGGCAGACTTTTCACCCTTATATCTTTGACTTTTTTTCAAATAAATCTCTCTTGGTTCATCCTTTTTATTTCAAATGTTTTACCTTCAAAACGTGTCTGTTCCCCTCTTGTTTTCAAATAGAAGATTTTATTTTCAGTATTGGAACAGTCATGTTTTATGATAAAGAATATAACAAGGTCAGAATATTTCTACTATTTGAACATGTACTTCAGCCTTTAGAGAATCTAACTAATCATCGTCTCATCTTCAGCATTCACATTTTAAAGTAAAAAATGTCAGGGTATAAAATAATGTCATTATACCATAGGAATCTAACAAAATACTACAATTACAGACCTGTGGTATGAATTTAAACAGCTAGCAGCAACAGGCAAATGTTTTATGTGAATGCACTTTTGAGAAGGGACCTCCTGAACAGGCAGAACTGAAGATAATGGATGCCACTCACTCTGTTGACCTGGGCAGGGATGCTTTCCAAAGGTTCACACCTGAGGATACAGACATACATGCTGGATACATGCAGGAGTTGGGAAGCGACTATCAAGCAGGGTATCAGAGAGCCCAGCCCCCAACCCAGTCAAGTCCGCAGAGGAAATGAAAATGTCTCCCCACATACCAATGTGCCAGACGACATAATGAGAAAGAAGCACATTTAGTCTATGGAACACAACATCAAAGGCAAATTTATACTAAGAAGATTAGATAGGCAGATTTGCATCCCACTAGTTTTAGCCTGAACTAAGCCAATGTGGAAAAAGAACTTATTTTTAAATGTCCATTACAATTTCATCTAAGTGCTAGGATCACCTCTGGAGAAATATAAAAGTAGCATAAGACATAAATGCATCTTCTCTTCTTTTAACCCCATAGTTTCATTCTAAAACCAGAGCAGAGAAATTAGGCAAGTGTTTGAGAGTCTCATTCCTATTTATTCAATAATAAATGTATACTGAGTTTCTACAATGGAACTCAGTGGGTTTAGTAACCCACTAGATCTACATTCTAACACTCTTAATCTGTTTAAAAGTTTATGTACAAAAGGAACATCTTATTTGTTCTTTTTAAAAGCTTTTGGCTTAACAGTGTCTTGACAACTGCTGTAAACTGTATGAATTCTTCAGAAAGAGTCTTAATTTAATGCAAAGTAACTTCACAACTGCTGGTTACCAGAGGTTAGGAATTAGGCAAGGGAAACAGGTCAAGTGGAGCTAACACAGGGAAATTGGAAATTGTACTAGGAACAGCCACAGGAATGTTTCTATAAACCTCCAAGTTACTGAAACCATGCACATGGTGTCAGAAAAGACTGTCTCTCCTTTGAGGGAAAAAAAAAAGTTGCAGAGTAGACAAAGAAACAAGACAACAAAATTGGAAGTCTTCCGATGGCAAATTATTAACGCCTTCTCTTTGAGAAATTGCAAGCAGGCAGAAAAGGTCTAACCTGAAGAGAAGGATCAAAGACTGAAATAAAAGCTTTGATGCCCAAGTTGCTGTGTAGCCCCAAAGCACTGTGAAGCCATGATTGCAGCTGGGAAGATTGTTAACGCCAAACAAATTTTGGAATGAATTGGTTACTTAATCCCTAGCAGGATACAGAAGTGGGATTAGGCAGTAATTAGCCCCCTCTGAAATTTAGTGTTGATATTTAATTTGAAACTAAATATTTATACTTCTTCAGGATTTTTTGTTGTTGCAGAGTTCTATACCTTTAAAAAATATGCTAATATGAGTGACTGGTTGGTATGAAAGTTTCATTTGATAAAAACTGCATTTCTCCAAAGGTAACCTTATTGACTGTGTTATGTGGCGTAATGTGAAACTAAGCTATCTTTGGGAAAAGCCCAGCTGAGCTAGCTGATCAGACAGCCACAGCCCTGCAATACCTTTTTATCCTGAAACAAGGACCTAAAACATGAACATAATGACTCAAAGAAAAATCAACTGCCCTTTTAACCTAACTTTGCAGTCTCAGATTTAAAGCCTACAACAATTGGTGGCAAGTTAAATGCAATTCTGATTAAGCTGTGAATTCACTCATTCAGTGCATGCATTTAAAGCTCAATTTGTTTCAGGTCTCTTTCTGGAGGCCTGACACAAAGAAGCTAAGTTTCAGTCCTGGCCTCAAAATCCCCATCCAAACAGCTATCACAGAACCTTAGACTTTGAAGTGGTCTTAATGGTCACTTTTTCCCTCTATTATTCATTCTAACTTTGCAATCCCTTTATGCAAATCCTACCATGTGTTCATTCATAATCTCTCTGTGTATCTTCAGTGAGATAAAACTTTCATTGGGAAGAAACGTTTCATTTTTTTGTTAAAAAAAAAACAATAGTTCAGATAAAGTAGGGATGGATGTCATTCCCAAAAATAAGTAAATTACTATAGAGAAGGAGTAGTCACATTATCATACTAATTAAGCCTCTGGAATCAGATTTCATGTGTTTTCTATTCCCTCTTTGTTTAGCAAAAATGTTTGTGTAATTGAATGGATAGCACATATATAGTCATGATGTTAATGGCTATTGAAAGACTATCTTTAAGGTGAAAGACCACTTAGAATCCTAGTACTGTGTCTCACTAATTCTCACAGGCAACAGTTCACAGTAGAGATATGATGGAACCAGAAGGACCACGATGGAGTTTAAAGCTACGAAGAAATCTTCTGGAAGTGTTTTCTGTCCAAACTGACTAATTTTTCCAGGAAGCAACAGAACCAAAAAAGGATATAATATATTTCAATAAAGCATGGTAAGACAATAGAACAAGGGAGAAAACTTTGAGTATAAAAACAATGAACCTTTGAGTACAAAGGGGACCACTTTTTCCTGAATTTTGAGAAGTTCTTTGGTGTGTGTTGTTCCTATAATTTAATTTTTACTCACACATTTTAGAGAGATTTCCATATATTTTAAAAGGTAATGAAATGTTTATTACTAGCCTATATCAAACAAAATATAGCTTAAAGCTTTAGAAAGCACTTAACAACTTCTCTGAACCATTAAGAATGTTCCTTAACCATTAAAAACATTTCACTTTTGTTGTCAAAAGATGTAGCTAAATGTCTGCAGAGGGACTCGTTATATTAATGAATAAATGAATGTGTGAATGAGTAGATAAATGAGCGTCTAACATCTTTAAAATAGTAGCAGAATCACCCCTTTCTTCAAGTATCATCATTTCAATAACTAAGAAGTTCATTCCTAGTTTATATTGTTGCTTTAAGGCTTTTCGTTCTTTATCAATACAGAAATGACTTCAAAATATCATCTATAATTTCATATTTACTAAACTATTAGATTGGTTTGGCTTTAACTTTTCTTGTTACTGACCAGCTTTTCTTATTTGTTAACTGACTAAGAAAACATTCTTCATTTTAAAGCACAGCATTTGTCTTGATATAAATAAAGTATTTTAATTTCTACTTGGCATAAAAAAATTTAAGTGACATTCATAGAAAGTACATCTTTCCTTTAGCAATTGTAAAATGGTCTATAAGGATATTTACACGAGGGAAAAAGTATAAGAGCAACGATTTTAAATTATAGTTTTCAAGATATGTCTAGCATATCAAATTTTATATTCCTTATATTAGTGTAGTCTGAATTTCCATTTCCATCAATTTCTTCCAAATAAGTCAACCATATGAATTGCTTCCTTTTCATTTTAATTTTCATTTCACTCACTCCTTTTCTTGTGTTCCTTTGCAACATGGCTTCCTCTTTAGGTGCCGTGAGTTATTAGTTCCCTAAATTAACAATAAAGTTACCATTGACCTTAACTGATGCTCAGGATCTTCTGGAACCCACAGCCAACCACACATTTACATACCCAATGTATCTGAGCTTTTCATTGCATGTTTTTGTTTCTAGGTAAGTATATATTATCCCACCTATTGTCTTACCCGAATATGTCCTTCTTTGTACAGGGCAGCATACAAAAATATGGCAAATACTTAAATTAAAAATTTCAAAAAACATATATTATGGTAAAAGACACATTGCCAATAATCCCCCTTATAATTCTTCCTTCCTTTGAACACACATCCCACCATTCTTGAAACTTTCTGAAGCAATTCTGCAAGTGCTCTTTGCTGAGTGTCTTTTTATGGCCGCCTCAATGTCCTGAAGCTATTCAAAATATTTATGGCAACTTCTGTTAAATAAAAACATTATAGCATGTCCTCATCTACCATATTCATTGGATCTGGCACTGTGTAACTTTTGGTTCTTCCTCAAAGTCAAAATGATCATGAAAGATAAATGTTTTAAATGGATTCAGAATACTGAGGCTGCCATGACTACTCAACTCAAAACACTCATGAAAAAGATCTTGGAGAAATGCTTCAGAAAGTGGCAAGAATGATAGGATAAGTGTATTCAAAGTAAAGGGGAGTATATTGAGTGGGATTAATGCAGTATTCTTTTACTGTAACACATTTTTAAAATTCAAACATAACAGTATTATTTGATCAGACCTTGCATACGTTAATAACCCAAGGGCTGCAACCACGTGCTTTTTCTATTCTGTTTACCAGTATTGGGACTAACATGACTAGGACAGCCATCCTTTAATGTCCTCCAGAAACTGGCTCTAGCTAACCAACGCTAGGATACCCAAATCCACCACATCACATCCCATATATGAAGTGGCACAGAATTTGCATGTTAACGATTCACATTTTCCCATACACATTTAATGACCTCTGTATTTGTAATATCTAACACACTGTAAATGCTATGTAAATAAATATTCATTATATTGTTTAGGAAATAATGACATGGAAGAAAGTATTGATGTTAACAAATTTTTTCAAGTATTTTCAATCTGTAGCTGGCTGAATCCAAAAGGCATATTGATATGGAGGTTCAACTGTCTTTCTCCACTAAATTCCAGGTTGATGAAAAAAGAGCCACATCAACTTGTAAGGGGCTACAGGGAAAACAGTTTTTTTTTTTTTTTCCTTCAGGTATTCCTGACACGCTCTTCAGCCAGCTGTAATATATTCTTACTTAATTCACAGATTTATTTTGACCCTTCTCCAAGGTTAGATGTAATATAAGCATCTCAATATTGCAGCAATTGCAGTATCCTGGGGAAGATTATTTTTGATAAGTGAAAGCTAAGCAGGGGTCACTAGAACTAACAGAACAAAACATATCATCTTTCCTGTCAAAAGGGGAAAAAATAGCCATTAGTGAAGTTACATAACAAATCTCTAGTTTTAAATATTCTTTCATACACAATCATTAAAACCATTTTTAAACCATTACAATGACTTTAACAAATGTTCACTCAAAATGCAGCCAGATTCTTAAAACTTCAGGTTTCATATACTTTACTTTTCCACTCCCCCACACCGCCCAGTCTCCAGCATTGTTCAGAACTAACAGATTATAATGTTATTTTTGCACTCGCCTTCTGTGATTTGCCATTTGATTCGATAAACGAGTGTTGAGCCATTACTTTCAATCCCCTTGGGCAGTCTAGACACTGCTGGTCTTCACTGAGGATGAAGAAGGCCCTCATTTAGTACCACACTAAACAGCTGAGCGGCCACTAAGCGCTACTTAATTTTCTCTGTGTCCCACACCCACACAGGAGCAGAACAGAGATCCAAAGCACTTTATTCTTGAAGATGAAGCAAAGAGAACAGAGACCCCCCCCACATCATGAAATCTAAATCAGCCGGAAAAGTAGAGGGAATGGGCCCCATAGAAGACCACCCTCACTTCTGCCTCCAAATGCAAGTTTGGGGGGGTTCTTAAAACTATGCTTATGTTCACCTGTTAGAGGGACTCACAGAACTCACTGAAAACTACTGTCCTAAAGTAAGCCACGGGAATAACTGCATGGGATGGAGCTTGGGAAAGTGCAACTTCCATTGACCTCTACCCACGGTGTTGGAATGCGGTCATTTCCTGGTATCCATGTGTGAGAGTATGCACAGACTACTGCCAGCTAGAGATGCTCACCCACATCCTGTTGTTCAGAGTGCTTGTTGAGGCTCCCTTGTGTAGACACAACTGACTGTGACTTCCTCTATAGTTGATTTCAGTCTCCAGTTCAGGGCCTCTGGGCATCAAAGCCCTTATTCTCAGTCACATGGTTGGTCATTTTACTGTGACAAGTCCCCTAAATTAAAACAATGTGAGTGTGCCCAGCCCCCACTTTAAATAGTATTATGAGAATCTTTGGTTACCTAAGGTTCCACAAAGGAGATGATCACACCAGCCATGACAATCCGGTAGCTTCTTTTCAGGAGCTGACGTCAAGCAGCAGAACTCATTTAAGTAAGGTCAATTTCTTTACACCTACATTTTCTCTATAAGCCTTTGATTTGGGGTACTTATCTTCATAGTATGCATACTCATTACAGCTGTAACTATGGCTGTAAGCATTTTCAAGGTTAAAGATTTATTTAATAAGTTAGTGGTTAAGAAAGGTAGTTTATATGAGAAAATGTGGAGGGAAGAGAAGGAGTGAGAGGTATAAAATGCAGTATAATGCCTGGTCAGAAACCCAGGCCTTTGCATTTCTGTTTAAAGTAAATACACGTAGGGCTGGAGCTCTTAGACCCACTGGCAAGAAATAGACTGCTAGAACACCTAGCATTTGCCTGGGATGAGACAGACACAGCCAGCCCTGCACCTCAGGATGAAAAGCACATGAACAGTAGCCTGTAGAGTATGTTTAGAGGAATTCTTTAAGGTCCTCTGCCTCCCTGTTGACTACCAGACCAGTGTCACCATTTAGATTTTTGTTCTCAGCAGCCCCTGTTAAAATATAAATACGAAAAACCAGTAGTCTTTATGAATTCTTTAGCTTGAAGATTTCTTGGGAGAACAGTGGACTAAACTCTGATAGGTGAAGGGGAAGAAAGAGAAAACTATGAATTGAAAAAATGCATAGGGACCGAAAGGAGGAAGATGAGAAACAAGTCCCCAGTGGTACTCTGTCTCATCTGTGCACAGTGTGGCAGAAGAGGGGTCCCTCGGGCCCACTACGGGGCCTGCTTAGCCCTAGGAGGTCACAGCACAATACTCTACAACACTGAATTTAAACATTTTGGTTGAAGTCTTGGCTCAGCTACTTAGGAGGTATGACGTGGGCAAATCAATCATGCTTTCTGGGTCTCTCTCACTTTAACTCTAATTTGGGAATAATCTGAACTCAATCACAGAGTGAGTATGAGCTTAAACGAGGTAACATATGGGAAAACACCTTGTTAAATGTGTTTTTTAAACTACTATACAAATGTGTTATGATTAACTGAGCAAACTGAAAAACAAGAATATATTTATAAATACTATTTACAAAAGGATATATATATACATATAAGAACACATAAGTTCTAAAAAATAATACTTTCAAGGTGTACTACTAAAGCAGCTTTATAGTTGAATGCACAGAAATGTACACCTCTCTCTGCAGCAGTCACAATACACACGATGACACTGCAGGCTCCCAAAGTCCTACAAGAGCGAGCAACATGTGAGGCTGCACATCACACCATTTCTCAAACGCATTTAAACACAGAAACTTCGTTTGGTGTAATACTTCTTAAAACACCAAAAAGCTGAAATCAGTGATCCAGGGAGGAAACTGAGAAATAAAGCACATTGAGCATATGACTCATGTTTAAAAATACAACAAGAATGCATTATTTCCTACACATTCGCAGTTCTACTGTGGCCAGTAAGGAAGGGGGTGCCAACAGAGATGCTCCTGTTGAGAACACGACCCTAATCTGTGCTGCTAAATTTGTGCCTTCAGTATCATCAAGCCTCTCAATTTTCTTAACAATCACTATTTCCCCCTGTTTATCTTATGCAGGTTTCAACTTATAGCTGCTTGCCCTAGTCTTCTAATCTGCTCTCAGGAAATACACCATTAAAACACACTCAGAGAAGCCTACGCCCAGGATAACCGAGTGCTGCAGAATACCACTGAGCTGATGGACTCACCAGTGCCTCCTTCTGCCTCCTCCCAGACCCCCCAAATGCCATCCCACCAGACTAACATGAAAGCAGAGACTCTTGGAGGGAAGTTCATTTTCCTTTGCCCAAAACAAAATGCCACTGTTACTAAAAGGTTTTTCATGATTATCGTACTCGTAGTTTCTAACTCTGAAAAGTCTAAACCCTAATAGAGAGGTGTGGAATGTGCTGTTCCATCTACTAGCACTACTAGTATGCTTTTATAAAGATAGAAGAAGAAATTTATGGATTTGGAAATAACCAAGAAGTAAAATTGTGCAGTAAAACCAAGTGATGCTAGTGCATCTCTACTTCACTATATCTATAACCAAGTAAATTTGAGTAAAATCTCACCCCCCCACACATATATATGATATACACATATGTGATATACAAGTTCAAAGACAAGTAACAATTCAGCTAACATATTCCAAAAAAATGAATGTAGAATATTAATTTCTGCAACAAAGCATGCTTCCCTCTTTTGAACTCAGAATGTCTTCTTTCAAACAATGTACATCATGCTTCTTCAGAAAAAATAGGTTTAAACTCCAGTAAATAATCTAAAGAGAGCATTTTATAAAAAGTTTTATTTTGTACCTGCCATTCAATAGCAGCGCTATCTACAAATTTTGCAGGCCCTAAAAAACTCATCCAATACACGGATGTATAGTGAGCAAAACTTTAAATGAAGGTAATAATTTAGCTTACATTTTCTGTACCGATACTGTTTGCAAAGCATACAGATCAACTTTAAACACTAAAAAGCAAAGTATAAATTCTTTAGGACTATTGCAGGAAAATAAAATGACACCAGCTACATATTTCATAAACAAGAAGTTCTTTACAGAGAAACATGTTCTTACAGGGAAACTGCATCAGCTACAGTTTTCATAAACAACAACGTCCTTCCAGTTTAAAGAAAAAGCATTGCATAGTGGTTGAAATGACAAACTTGGGAGCCAATATGATCTCAGGAATGTTCTTTTCCTCAAGTGTCTTGCTGTGGTTTGAATATGGTATTTCCTCTCTGACACTTAGTGTCTCATAATTCCTCATTATGAGACACTAAGAACTGGGACCACATAGGACCTTTAAGAAGACTATGGGGCTCTACCCTCATGAATGGCTTGACCCATTCAAGCAGTTAGTAAATTTATGGATTATGGATTAATGCATCATCTCAAGAGTGGGTCTACTGGAAAATCCAGTTTGACTAAGTCTCTTGCACACTTCTTATCTCTTGTCCTCTTAGGGCTGAACATACAGTTGAGAGGCTTGACTAATATGTACAAGGCCTGGTGTTTGACCCCAGCACTACAAATATAAAATACGCAGAAATACATCTCTTTTCTTTATAACTCATCTGGTCTTCGGTATCGTGTTATTAGCAACAGAAAACAGACTAACATCATGTCATCTGTAAAATAGGGGCATTAATGGAACTTATAGAATTAAGGTGAATCTTTCTTTTTTGGTAGTACTGGGGATTGAGCCCTGAGATACATCCTGATATTAAGTATTTTTAAATTTTGAGACAAAGTCTCACTAAATTACTAAATTCTCCAGGCTGGGGTTAAACTTGAAAACGTTCTGCCTCAGACTTTCAGAGTGCTGGGATTACAGGTCTGCTCCCCTCACCCAGATAAGGTGAATCTTAAATAAACCAAGCACTTAGAAAGGGTAGTAGCATATAAAAATCATGATTTATGAGTTAGCTATAATTGTCATTACAATCCACATTCAACATGCTCCAGTTCATCACTAATTCACCATGTGGAATCAAATAAGCCTAGATTGTGCTACCTTATTCTTTCCTGAGACTGTCACATTTGCAAATATCAAATGATTATCATACAGTCTTTTGAAAACTATTTCTTAAAATTATCATCAATGATCATGCAATGCATACCTAAAAGGGTATGCTAGCAAAACACTTCCAATGTTACTATTTTCAAATAAATGTCAAGGCAGTGATTCTGCATGGATTCCAAATATCAAGATGCTCTTGTTCTGGGCACATAGGAAGGTGTCAGATATTTACTGTTTTACTAACCTCATGTATAAACACTCCATCCATTCCTTTATCATACTTGTTCCAGTACATGTCAATAGTCCCATAACCTCCAAACTGCATTAAACGGAATGCAGTGAAATTAATATAGACTTGTTAGAACCTTGCTGAGGGTTTAGAACTCTAAAACAATGCATCCTTATTAATAAAATAACACTGGATTTTAATACATTTGGCTCATGCTAAGAATGTGTATCAACTTACCTCTACAATATAACCTGAATTTCATTTTATAATATTTCCTACTAATGCTCATTTAGGACTGTAGATTATTAAGTGTCTTCAATTAATGATTTTCACATTTTTTCCAAATTAAATTGCCTTCCCAGACTAATTTTCTAATTCAATTAAAATAAGCCATCAAGTTTTCTTAGCATGATTTGCTCTTTATAAACCCCCTGCCACTTTTTCCCTATTTTCATTGTTTCAATAGGCCAACTGCTGAAATGAAGTTGTGGATAAAGACAGTGTTTTCTAAATTTGCTGTAACAAAGTACCATAGACTAAATCTGTGGCTGAAGCAATAAACATTGTTGTGTTTGATGTCTCAAAGTTCTGGAGGACAGAAGTCTGAGATCAAGGGTCAATAGGGTTGCTCTCTGTCTAGGACTCTGAGATAAAACCTCTTCCCTACCTCTCACTTAGCTTCTCATGGTTTGTTGGCAATCTCTGGCATTTCTTGACTTGTAGATACAGTATTCGGATCTCTGCCTTCTATCTGTGTGCATGCTACTGAGCTCAAAATTCTCCTTGTCATCATGACACTAGCCATACTGGATTTGGGGTCCATCCTGTTTCAGTATGATTTCATCTTAATTAATAATATCTGCAACAACTCTATATCCACATAAGATCATTTTCTGAGGTACTCAGAGTTAGGGCTTCAACATATGAATTCAGAGACAAAATTCAACCCGCAACACTTCCCAAATAACAAATGTTTTTATAGAGAAATGCCAATTTAAGAAAATCCTTCAGCTCAAGGTCCTACTCAAACAGAAGATGGATCATGCAATGCAGAGAGCCCGTTAGACTCCTTGCTTGGAACCCCTCAAAGGCACAAAAATCACAACTATAACTCCACATCCGATACTCCCCACAGGATGGAAAGCAAAGCAGCAGCAGGAGCCTTTCTCTCTCACTTTTAGTTCTTCCCCTCTGATTCTCAGACTTTGCAGCCAACAAGAAGTATTGTTTGATTAATGCCTTTCAGCTTACAAATCATGTGAGTTATCTCTTAGGACTCTCACAAATAACAATTTGGCAGACATGGAGTTATGTTAAATATTATTATAAAGGCATCATGTTTTGAGGTTAAGCTTACAGGCTCTGGAGCCAGAACATATGTATGGATGCCAGATTGCTTGCTTCCTAGCTGTTTGACCTTGGACAAACTTTTCATGCTTCAGTTGTGTATAAAAGTGGGACATACAAGAGTATTAATGTCATAGATAAGTAAGGATTATTTAAAATATTTAGAATAGTACCTGATACATGACAGATGCCCAGTAAAACTAAAGCTATTATCTTATAAAGATAATATTGAAGCTAGGAATATCAAATGCCTTCTCAAAGATAATGCAGATGGTCAACATCGTGACTCAATCTCAACCAGGTATCATTCCAGTACTACTTCATTTTTAACGTGCATAAACATCACACTTTGAAATAATGGAGACACTTCGATACTTCCATAACTGTAGGAAGTAGAATATCAGCCAGCACTATTGTATGCTCAAGACACCACAACTATAGGACTGCCTGCTAGGGAACCAATTTTAGGGACAGAAAGTGCTTTCAGAATCCAATCAGTTAGCCATCTGAACCTTCTAATATTCTGAAATAGCTGGTTTGGCTGGACCAAAAAAGCTAAGGAACTACTGCTGTGAACCTGAAAAAAAGCTGTATTTTGGCTCCCCCCTCCTGCATCTCTCATTGCAGCCAAGAGACTTACTACTCACACTACCACTACTGCTGCTACTACTGCTACTACCATTCCTTGAACTTGCTGTACTCTACTCTTCGATATCTCTGGGTAATATACTATTCTCTCTGCCAAATTTCATACTGTTACTCAGTTTATCTTTAAGAATTATTTTTATTTCCTATTTTTAAATGTTTCGAGAAACTCTCCCTCACTTCCTGGTGTTACACAGACGAGCTGTCTTCTGTTTCTTTCAAGACATAATCATCCTCTTATCAAAGTATTAGTGAGCTGTATTATAATCATTGGTTTCCCGGTCTCTATTTCACACCACACTAAGAATAACTTACTAGTTTTGGTATTGGAAGTAACTAACACAGAGACTGTTATATAAATATTTACTAACCAGAAGAGTGACTGGAAGACTGAATGAATTAGTATATGCATAAAAGAAATAATAAGACTTCAGAGACTTGGCATCCAACCATTAAGCGCATTATTATTTAAGTTGACTTCTGACCAGGGCAAAGGAAAGTGGAGTAAGTAATGAGAATGGGTGTCGACTTTGTGTGTAATATTCATCAGTTAACGAAATTCCATAAACTGTTCTGCCTGGATCCATAAAATTTACGAAAAAAGAAAATTTCACTACCAGCTATCTAGCCTGATTTGCATGTGTTCAAATCTTCAAAGTATTCCTTTTGATTCCTTTAATCAATAGCTAATTTAGAAAGCTCTTCATTAATTCCTAATTGTCCAAATTCATTTTCTTCATTTTTCCTTATTAGAGGAAGATTTTTCAAATGACTTAAGTAGATCAGCAATCTTAGAATCATTATTAACTTCAAGCTTTTTTCTCAGTTACTAGTATGTCCCTTCCTGCTGTAGTCTTTTCTCCACTTTTAAAAGGCCATCTGGTTTATTTTCTAGGCTTCTTTTTTTTCTATACATCTCAAAAATACAGCCAATTTTACTCTACAGTAGCAATCTATCTTTACAATGATCCCAATCATAGGTATTTATCGCATTCCAGGTTTTGGATGATATGCTGGGATTCCCTATTATGTTAATATGTCAAAAACTAGGTAAATACTTAGGATAAATCTAGATCTTAATTCATCTCAAACATATAAATCATTACTATGGTAGACAAAAAAATCTTACAAATAAATTAAATAAGTATTTTATATTTGGGTATATTAAAATTAAACATGTAGGAACATATTTATTGACTCCAACAATTCCACCACTGGGAATCTGTCCCATGCCCCACAATATTAAAAACACCAGGATTGATTATTGTATCAGAAAACAGAAACAAATAAACGTTTATCAATAATTGGGTAGCTGAAAATCTGTAGTATATTGATAGCATGGACTATTATTCTTATTTTTGTGTATGACTACATGAGCTCACAGAAAGCTACAAAGAATACCCAGTAACTTGTTATTGGGAGGAGAGATAAATTTGCACATTTCAGAATACCATCAGTGAGCCATCCAAACCTTATAATATTCTGAAAGACCTGGTTTGGCTGGACCAAAAAGGCAGAGAGGAGAATTTGGAGGGAAGGAGAGAGAAATTTAGAGGGGACGAGGAGAGAAGAAAAGGGAAGTAAAAGGAAGAAAACAACAAAATTTATGAAAAAACAGTATTTATTATACAATCTCATTTATGTGAAACTTTATGTATATATGAATATGAAGAAATATCCAGAAAAGAATCTCCACCATTGGTTTCTGAAGGCAATAGAGTACAATATGTACAGTTTTCCTTTACATATTGCATAAACTGGGCTTTTTCTTTTTTTTTTTTTTTTTTTTTTTGGTGCTGGGGATCGAACTCAGGGGCTTGTACTTGCAAGGCAAGCACTCTAACCACTGAGATAAATCCCCAGCCTTGGGCTTTTTTCTAATTTGAAAATTTTTAACTATTTTTATCATTTTAACTTTTATATAATCACATATATAATTTGAAATACATTAAACTATTTTATTGTGATATATTATATATCACATATTATAATAATACAATTATAAAATATAACAATACAATTATAAAATATAACAATACAATTATAAATGGTGTGTATATGCAATCTACATATGCATATATGATGTATATACACTATATGAAGAGAGCAAGAGAGAATGATTATGTACCAACACATCAGGACTCAAATCTAGCCACTGGACAAGTGCCAAGTTAGAAGCCATATCACCAGACTGTAATCAACCTGCTTGACAAACTGCATGTTCCACCAAGTATATTCTTTTTAAAAAGAGATTTAATTTTTAAAAAGATTTTGCTGATTTTGAATTTGAATTTTCTTTCAAGATTCAGCTAATGTCATATCTTAATTGCTTTCTCCACTTTTTTCAAATATTTGACCTCTGAGAAAGGCTTCAAAGTTTCTCTTACATGTACATAATTTTTGGTATTTCGTTTTGATGGAAGAAATGCAACATCATGCAGGAAATGTCTGCACTCCTACTACTTCAGGTTGTACAACCCTCAGGTTTTATCAACTTCACTTCAAACTGAACAGGAATACTACATTGGAAGAAGAAAGTGTCAAAAGCCAAAGGCGAAAACATTTGGTCAATAATACTACAAAACTCAGTGGACAGTCTTGAAAAGTATTTTGTATGCCTGGCATTCTCTCATGATTCCTGAAACTTTGTGTTGTACAAATGTGGAACACACACAGATTCTGCCTGATTAAAATAAACTAGTGTTTTCATCAACCTAAAATTAAATAAATAAAATGTCTAACTACTTGAATTTCTGAAAGCGCATTAATTATTCTGGTGTATAAAAGTTAAGAAGTTGGAATAATCAAAATATCCAAGTACTGGTGCAGGAAATAAAGATTAAATTAATCCAGGTATGATTTCTATGCCATTATCATTACCATATGTCTCCTTAATTACCTTCCTCCTCTGGGACTTTGATGTTTCGCAAGATTTGCTCTCCCAAAACAAATGCATTTGTAAGATAATAATTAATTAATTTTTAAAAATTCTTAATGAACTGATGACATGTATAATTGCACATCACAATTACTGATCAAGATGAAGAAACTAGTGTTGCACAAGTACTTGAATTAATTTATCCAGAGAAAAAGAATTTGCTATCTTGGATCAATTCATGATTTCTGTTATTTCTTTAAAAGCATGAGAATAATTGAAGATACATCCTGGTGCTCAAAGCATTCACTGACCTCTATTTCAAAACCAGTGCTCCATAGTCAAGAAATAAATTGGGGTTAAACGTCCGCTTTATTTTAATGCAAAATTTTGTTTACAAAATAGCAAACAACTCGGGAAAGTGTGTCAGGGTTCATTTATAAGAAAAACTGCTCTGAGATGACCCATGAAAAACATGAGCCTTAACCTTTTGCCAAGAGTAGAGAAGACAAGTGGGTATGAGTGGTGAGTGCTCAGCAACTTTCCAATTCAATTCACAGACATCTGAGTAATGTAGATCAGAAGACAAATGTATCAGTAGAGATAATAGACAAAGTATTCGATTAGCTTTTTACATCTATTCCTTCAACTTCTGTAATCTAGGTTTTGTTTTGTTTTTCCTGCTCCAAAGAGATAAATGCAGATGAATCCACAATCTCTGGAGACTAAATCAGACCATTAAGTCAAAATAAATCCTTTGAAATCACCATGTCTCGTAGCAGATGCAGTAAAGAATAAATCATTGGCCATCCTGAAGATTTCCCACACAATATCCAAAATTGACAAATGATAAACTTCCAACCATGAAAACTAAGGTACCAAGTGTTGAAATCATAAGAAGTGTGCAAGTTTGAAGTTGTTTTCTGATATTTTTTTAAAAAATAAAAGGCACGAAAGTAGTAAGTGCTATATTATGATGAATTCACGTTAATTCTACTTTGTTGACTCATAAAACACATAGATTTCACAGAAGAATACCGTGCCAGTAATTTCAAACTGTGGTTCCATGAATGACTTAGCATCTGAGGTCAGAATGAGGTTTTCTTATTAAGCTGCTATTTCCTTTACAAAATGATGATTTTGAACTTACTGTTACCCCCTTTAATCTCTTATCGTGAATAATTAAAACTAAACTACAAAGCATATTTTGTGAGGCTGATTACACTCTAGATTGTAGGTTTCTGCTTAGTGACTTATTTTATACAGTACTGTGTGCTAACCGATTGCGCCACTGGAGCTCCAAGTGACTCATTTTAAGTGGTCACCAATTCCCAGAGGGATAACTCTGCCATTAGTCTTCATCAAGAAGATTGGCTGGTCCCAAAAAGCAAGGGAGACAGCTCCAAATTCCAGTGAAATGGTCTTGTTGGGGACTCACCATACTGGCAGCGGGGTCCATGGAATCCCTGCGAACACTGACACAGCTGGGCTCCACCACTGGAGCATTTCTTTCCACTGAGATGAGTCCCCACAACAAAGACAGCTTCAGGAAAGTGAGTAAGGAGGGAGAGAATGGAATTGAGAGAGAGAAAGAAAATCACCATGCTGCTCAGGTCCACCTGAGATTCTGCATAAGCCAAATCCTTATTCTAACAAAATACCAGATGATGTGCATTCACATTTAAATTTGAGAAGTACTACGCTAAAGAAACTGTATGGATATGTATACCTTGGACAGAGGATGAATATCTAAAATATAAAAAACTCAAAACAAACCTTTGAAAACAAAAGACCCAATCAAAACTGAGCAACTGAAATAAACAGATACTTCTCAGAAGTACAAATGGCCAATGAATACCTGGAAAAATGTTCAGCATCATTGGCAAGGAGAGAAATGCAAATTAAAATAACATTAAGATTCCATCTTACTCCAGAAAGGATATCTACTATCAAGAACCAAATAATAAATGTTGGCAGGGCTGTGAGGGAAAAGGAACCCTTCTACACTGGAGGTGATATACACTAGAACAACCACTATGGAAATCGGTATGGAGATTCTTCAAAAACTAAAACTAGTAATTCCATTTGACCAGCTATTCCCCTTCTAGATATCTTCCCAAAAGAGTTAAAGACATCACATTACAACTATACATGCATACCCATGTTTATAGCAGCACAAGTTGTAAGGGCTAAATCTTGGAGGCAACTTGTATGTCCATCAACAGATAAATGGGTAAGAAAAATGTGGTATTTATATACAATGGAGTATTACTCAGCCATAAAAAAGGATAAACTTGAGTCATTTGTAGCAAAATGGATGCACACTGAGACCATAATGTTAAGTGAAATAAATTAGATAAATATTAAATATTTCATGGTTTCTTTTATATAAAAAGCCTGAAATATAAGGAGAAAAATAAAAGATAGAAAATAAACAACAGGGAGGTAGACCTTCTGCAAATGGGAAGGGGACCAAGAGTGGAAGGGAACATTAAAATAAATTAAGATGTGTTACGTACATGTATCAGTTTCACACAACAAATGTAATCATTATGTACTGCAAACATATACTAAAAAAAAATTAAAAGAAATTGAAACTGCATGGGTAAGATGTCTCTGTGGCCAAACAATCTAAAAATGAAACAAAAACACAAATACTTACCTTGAGACAAAGGACTATGCTAGACGTCATATAACAAAAATAAACAATCCATCTCACTATTCTGTGTTTTAGGGCTTTATAAGGTGGTTGAGCTGGTATTGTGGACAAATCTTTTCACCCATCTTAACCCAGCAAGTTGCAGGGGTCCAGCACTGCACAGAAATACACAGTGACCCTCAGTGCACCACTCGACACTAAGCCTGCTTAATATGGGAAGCCTGCGGCAGCCTCTCTAAGATATTTCAAGAGCAGAATGTACACTGGGGAAGGAAGCAGGCTGCCGACAAACTCCCCACGGTACAGAACAGCAGGAGAGATGAATTGTTGTGCTGTGGTGCCGCATTGATTGCAGCACACTGAAGCATTTTAAGTGACTTCGCAATAACCATAAACACATAATACAGGTAAAGAAGTTGCTAAACGGAACCATTTCTCCTGGCATGAATGAACTATCTAATGCCACGAGTTCTGCCGCCTGAGTGCTGTCAAACACACTCCAAAGGTTCTGAAATATCCTCATAAGAGTTTTGAAAAAGGACTGCACACCTCATCTTAAAAAGAAAACTGCTTCCACAGTTCTGCAATTAATCATGACAGGCACAAGTTGAGAAATCCCATTTAGATTTAGTACAGTGATTTCCCTCTGGACTTTTGAATCAACTGTGGATTACAAATTTGATGATATGGGAAGGGGCAAACAGAAAAGAGAGATGGAAGTCAAGGTGTAACCTGTCTGGCTTTAAATCAACTGTCTTTTAAATAAAAAGACAGCATACAAAGTAGTGTTTCCATGGGTCTCGAGTCATGACCTGTCATTAGAGACTCTTACCAGAAAGGCTTTTGTGCATTTTTGCACATGTCATCTGTGAATATTCAGTCCAAAGTGATGCCCTGAATATGTGGTGCTGCTAAAGATTGCGAAAACTTGACAGGCATGATATGATTGGAGCCAAAACTACCACAAAACCATTTCTTCCAGTGACAGTTAGACAGAAGAATTATAACTTACAGTGTAGGCAACCCGGTTCGTCATCCCATTGGCTCCAACCAGGGCAGCATCTGTGAACTGTCCGCTGCTCGGTGCTGTACACCTGTCTGTACACGGTGTAATACCGGGTCCTAATGAACACAGGGGTCTGGATCATTTCAAGTCTGCACAAAATTTCCCCTTCCAGTTCAAACCCTGCCACAGATTGATCAATCAACAGATAGATGGATGTATGTGTGAGTTTTTATATGTTTATATAATGTGCATCTATTATATGCCACCAAGCTTTGTTACGTATACAGATTAGTGAAAATTAAGAAAGATCTCATGCGTTATGATAGAGCATACCCTAAGGATCACTCAACCTACCAAGAATGAAATCCAAAATCATAAAGAGAATAACGAAGTCCGGAGGGATGATAATGTGTATGATTCTCAACTTGACACGGAATGCTCCTCATGTATCAGCTGCACTCCAACATGATTTCTCAATCATAGTGCTACCACCCACAAGGGGGCAACATTTAGTCTTGGATGGTAGGAAATGAATCAATTAATTCAATGGTGGGTGGCTCTGTGGAAGAGCACAGTATACACGCAAAGTACATATGCAGCGTTAAAATTCCATGGTGGATGGAAGAATTATGGGGGAAAGGTTTTAAAAGGTTCCTTAGGTAGGAAATCATGAATGAAAGTTGAAAACACTGAACTATGTTGCTGTCCTATCAACAGACATCTCTGAATAGGTCAATTTTCTTCCGGTCAAATCAATGGCATATTTATCCTTGATCCCCAAAATACTAACATTTTTTCCTCTCCCTCACAAACCTCATTTCGTATTCCAGCACAAATCCCCCATTACTCATGACCATTGTCAACTTCCACTTCCTTCAATTTCTCTTTTCCCATGGTAATTTGTATATTCTTCTCTCAAAAATAGCACTTACTGGATGGACCATTCTTTTTTTTTTCTTTTTTTTTTTTGTGGTGCCAGGGATCGAACTCAGGCCCTTGTGCTTGCAAGGCAAGCACTCTAATCACTGAGCTAAATCCCCAGCCCCTGGATGGACCATTCTTTATGACATTCGGTTATTCACCATCTTGAAATGTACCCTAGTATTGTTTGTATCTCTCCAACCTATAAGTATAGGTTTATGTACTTTTTACACAAACGAAAAGAATGTTTTACAAAAATGCCAAAGACCTTTCAATGTTGCCACTATTCCAAACTAAATGCCATACACGGGATGTGTAAAACTTGAAAACACAAATATATGTTTTATTTATTCATATTTTTTCCCCAATTCTGAATATCTGTATGGAAGAGAACTTCCTTTCTTTGGTTCTGACTAATACTGGCAATAATTAAACATTATAAGGGTAAAACAGAAAATCTAAATAAAAAAAATTTTCAAAAACAAGTACTGGAAACCTGTAAGTATAGTTTCTATTCTAATTTATTTTAAAATAAATTTTGCTGCCACAACATTGTACTAGCAAACATGTACTAAGTTCCTACCATGTAACAAGCATTGTGCACATGTGTTAAATATGTTTCTGGTTAATCATCAGTTAATATCTATGCTTGGCATTATTTTTCTAATTTTACAGTTTAAGGTACAGAGGAATGTAGGAACTTTGCCTAAGGTCACACAGCTAGTAAGAGCCAGGGAAAATTTTCTGATTTAAATGTCATTTAAATATCTTGAATTTGCACCCCCCCAAAAAAGAAAAAGACTATGCATCTCAAGGCTAAACACACACATGCGCACACACATACACACACACACACACACACACACTCACAAGCACAAAATATATGCAAATACCCACGATTATAAATTATTTTTAGAATATTTTACTTAGTCCTATATAGCAAATATTCTGATTTTTCTATATAATGGCAAACCCAGTTATTTATAAATATCCCCAACTTTCCACAAGCAATGTTATTAATAATAAATTTTTCATTAACCTCAAACCACACTATTTTAAAGTTGTTTGCTGAACTCAGACCAGTCAATTTATTTACATAAAACTCAACCTTTCAGCAACTATTTGTATTAAGAGGCTCTTAGATGTTTTGTAAAACTATTTTAGAACTTTGAAAAATGAGTCTGCAGGAAGCCTTGAGTTACTACAAAGTCTTGTGGACCTGCTCTTTCTCTCCTCTTCCAGCCTCCCAAGTTAATCCTTACTCAAAGGCCACAGTAAAAATAAAGAAGCTCTGGTTTCAAAGTGTTACAAGAGCACTAAGGGCAGGTTAGGTGTTGCTTCACAACTATAGATCCCAGGATTCAAGTCGTGCTAAATTTAGCAAGACAATACAACATTCCTTGTCTCTGTTAGTTTTTTAATCTTCAATTTTCAATGGTGTCTCATGTCATAAGGTAAAAATTAGTGGCATCTAACCCAAAATACTTTACACACAAATATAGCCTAAAGGGAAATACTTATAATTCTATCTCTGAAGTAAAATATGTGATTCTGAAAATTCCCAATGGGCATTCCTTATGATCCTTTACTTAATTGAGTAATTAATGCCTAAAATTTACTAGAAGAAATATTTTGGAGTAGCTGAGGCTTCTGCTTTTGATTTTGGATAATCACGAGGAAATAACAGAAACTGTCCTTACCTTCTTTCATAACTCGTACACCAACTTGGGTGGGCACAGCCCTGTTTCCAGAGCCGGACCATGTGTGTGAAGGCCCGGACACATGGCTGTGGGATTCCCACCACAATCAGCTGCTGTTCTTCACAAACATTTGGCCTTGAAAAAAAACAGAACAATAATGTAATGAAAATATATGCTTTGTATATGAGCATGAAGCATTTATTTCTCCATTTTCCAAAAAAAAAAAAAGTTTGTAATGTCCTACAAAAATACACAGTAGGGGCTGGAGATTTAGCTCAGTGGTTAAAGTGCTTGCCTATCAAGCACAAGGCCCTGAGTTTGATCCCCAGCACCTAAAAGAAAAAAAAAAAATACATAGTGAAAGAGAAAAATATAACAATATAAAAAAATCTAAGCCTTATAAGTACATGCAATTATAACATTTCAATTAAAAACTCGAAGGTTTTCTTTTATAATCCAAGACCACAATAGATTTTAAAGAGCAGGAAATACTTAAAAGCTGGACATGCAACCCATAATTTCCCACACAAGTAGAAAAATTGAGCTACATATTAATTTTGAGCTTTTTGGTGGTCAAATTTTTAAAAGAATGTCAGTTTTGTCAATATTCATGAAGAAAAAGTAAAGCTATTTATCAAAAGAAGTTAAACTTTTCCAGGAAATTATTTCTGAACATTTTTTCCATTTGTACATTTCATTGAACATGAAATACTTGTTAAAACACAAATATTTCTCGACCTGCAACATTATATGAGTATTCCCTTAAATAAAATTTTAAAAGATTTACAGAATTTTAGACAAACTATCTTTAATTTTAAATGTTTAAGGCTAGGGCTGCAGATGTAGCTGAGTGGTAGATCACTTGCCTTAGCATGCATGAGGCCCTGAGTTCAATCCCCAGGACTGTAAAACAAAACAAAATAAAAGTGTAGAGCTAAATTACATTGATAGTGAGGAGTGTTAATTTTTTATAAACTTTTGTAATTTAAGGAATGCTTTACACAGAGATCAGTGATTTACTAGTTCACATCATTTTTTTGCCTTTGCAAGCAGTAGTAATTATTATAGTAAGTTAAACCTACAGTTTATACTTCTCATGCATTCCAAGTCACTTAGGAGCCATCCACTGACCCCACTGGGAGTACAAAAAAGGATTCAAGCTTTAACAATGAGCTTTGTAACTGGCATCTGACTTTCAGCTTCCTGCTTTCAGAAAATTCATGATGTGGTTTAGTATCCCTATTCACAGTCTGCTGAAAGTAGAAAAGATCTTGGATTCAGGAGTGTTAGTCGGCTTCTAACAGTCTCTGTGAACTTACCCAGTGACATCATTACCATCATCATCATCATCATCATCATCATCCTGATAAATGTCCAATAGTACTTCCTATGCTATATATATCAGCTACATCAGCCTCCATGCCTACAGTATCTTTTTGTCATCACTCCTTTCCATGACTCCAAATCTCATTATCTGATTTCACTTACAGCCCAATTTTCACTTCCAGATATATTCTAAAATGTCATTGTTCAGACTGTTAACTTCACCTTCATTGAACAAAATTTACAATAAGCTTTATGAGTTTGTATAACATACTTTCACATTTTAAACGCTGTACTAAAACAGTAAGTATAAAAACTGTGCTAAAGCCAGGTATCTATAAAATCATCAAAAGTTGGGCAGCCAGTGTAAAAAAAAAAAAAAAAAACACAAAACTTAGCTTTTAAAAATTCCGTACTGCATTTTCTATAAACTGCCACACCTATACTTTTAGGTGGCTTTACATGATTTTTGTGAACCAAGTAGCCCCAATTGGAATGAGCTCACAGCCCTTTTATTTTTGGGTAGTAGACTGAAATGTTACACATCATTCTACCTTGAATTCCATTTAGCAACCTTTTTCATGTATTCACTCATCCATCTGCCCCTCCATCCATTCAAAAATCACTTATTCTATACCTATGTGAATAAGCAATCGTATTAGAAGTATTCCCACAAACAAGGATTTGGGACAAGTTTTCTTACGAAGTACCTGGACTCCTTTTCATATGCAAGAGATCTATCTCCCAACCCTTGTCTCTTTTTGCATGTGTACCACTTCCCAGTGTGCCCGTAAACTGCATATACTACAAACATGTACTATAATAATAATTTAGAAAGAAGCATTACCCAGCCAGTCAACACCATGAATGACTGTTTCTCCACAAAGTGGAGGATATCTCTGCATTTATACACTAATTCCTGTCAGCGATTTCTCCTCCCATAAGACAGTTTCTCCTTCCATAGCATTTCAGACCTAAAGCACCAACAGGCAAAATCAGCTTCAAGAAAGTAAAGTCAGTCCTCAAGCAAAAAAACTGCAATGCTGGCAGGTGAAAGCCTGGCACGTGCATAGTGGTCAAGAGGAGGGGCCTGGGTGTGGGCGCTGGCAGATGCAAATTACAGAAAAAAGAAAGTCCAAGGGGAAAAAGAATAAAAGGGAAAAAAATGGAAACAAAGCTTTTGTAAATAAGGAGGGAGGAGGGGGTGAAGGGAGGGGAAGGGAATGGGGAAAAAAGAGGCAGCAAAACATTCCATATGTAGGTACAAATTCCCTATGATGAATTTCATCACTATGTATAATTAAATGTAGCCTTAAAATAAAATTGAAAAAAAAGAATGTCCATATTTTGTATATGTTAGTAATCATGAAAAAAGGAGAATGAGTAGAAAGCACCTGGGGGGTGCGGGAAGCACCTACTTGTGGCCATGGCCACTGCGCCGGAGCCCGGCGAACCCAGGAGGGGGTAGACCCCAGACCCAGCATCCGACTTCCAGGGAAGTGGGCTGGTTTGAAGGTGAGGACATTCACTGGTCCTGACTGGAGTGCAGGGTCCCAGATTCCAGTTAGCAGAGCAGCTATCCTAACCACAGTCTCCCTGAGCTCTTTGAGCTGATAAGCCCTTTAAACTCCTAGGAAGTTTAGATGTTGCAAACATTCCCTGTGCATGGGATTCAGTATTGTATAGTTCATTAGGATCTGCTGTGGCCGGACTTGGACACTTTTTGTTAACTAGCAGAGTTAGAAGATCGCGTGATGTCGGCATAGGAGGGTTTATCGTGGTGACTTTAGGATGCTGGTTCCACTGCAGGTATAATTATGCAAAGCAAAGAATCCAGCAAAGAATTGCCAGAGAAGGAATGAAAAGTAAGATTTTATATGAAAGCACCCACCTTGATCCTGAGAGAAAACAAATCAACAGCAGCAACTGAGCAACTTGAACACAGAAAACCAAAACAACTCTTTGAAGTCAGAATGAACAGCGTTGGGATCAACTACACACAGCATTTTATACACACAGTACAAAAGCACTCAATCAAGTAAATAAAGTATGTATAGACCATAAAAAAAAGTGCCTAAACAGATTCAAAATGTGACATGTGAAGATGAAAGTAATCGGGGTGAAGGAGAGACAAGGGAAGGCAATTCTACTCATTGATGAGGAGAGGTTTCTCTGGGGAGGATGTTGTGGAGACTGAAGGGAAGTAACCCAGCCCTCAAAAAGCCAGGGAATTCCACTCAGGCAGCAAGCACAGAATGAGCTCAGGTTCCAAAAGAAAGCACTGATCCAGGATCTGACAAAAGACCAAAGAAACTCAAATGATGGGGTGCTTGGTGGGATGCTCATCTTCCCAGGCCAAGAAGGTTTGATTTTATGCTCAGTGCACAAGAATCCACGCTAACATTAGAGCTCTGATTTCTGGACACATCTCATAGGCTGCAATCTGGAGATGGACATGTGATGTGCTCTGGCCCTTACTGCAGTGAGTCAGCTGCCACAACATCAAACCCTCTACCCTGCCTGACTCCAGAGAAGTCTCCATTCAGGGATGGCCAACGTCAGGCACTGGGACATTTCAAAAAGTATCTGTAAACAAGTGTCAACAGAACATTCCATCCTTTAAAGCCCCGCATACAGAGTGTATACATTCTTACAACTACCTGTTCCATGAACTACTTCTTATAGGGTACTCTCACATGTATGCATAACAAACTTTTCTCCTATTAATTTGTTTCAATTAATTCACAGGCAACTAGGATCTAAATTGGTAGAAAAAAGGTTTCTCATCCTGTACGTAGGAGAATTGGGTATTATTGATTTCTAACTAAATTATACATATACCAAAGACTATCATCTGTAATACTGATTTGTCTTTTTTCTTAATTTTATTTTAGTGGTATATATATATATATATTAAATATATATATATATATAAATAACATTCATCATAGGGAATTTGTACCAGTACATGATATATCTTGCTGCCTCTTTTTTTCCCATTCCCCTCTCTTCAACCCCTTTTCCCTTCTTTATTTACAAAAGCTTTGTTTCCATTTTTTCCTTTTTTTTTTGCCTTGTCTCGCCATTCCTTCCCCACCCTCGTTCCCCTTCTCATTTGAAAAATTAGTACTGATTTTTCAAAATCTGTAAATACAATGGTATCTATCATTCAATACATGGAGAAATTTATGTTGTCTGATTAAAAGTTTTACATACATGTGTACTTAATATGTACTCTTTGGTAATAAGAACATGGATATGAATGCTGGTATATACACATATTTGAATTTATATATTTTGTTGATAATTCTCTATACTTACTAAATACTTTTTCTCCACTTTGTTTTTGGATACTGAAAAGATGTATATTGAAATCTCCCACTATTGACTTTTTACATTATTCTACAATTCGGACAGTTTAGTTCTTTTATATTTTGAGGCTATTTTGTTAAACACATACAAGTTGATGATTACTGTATATACTTAACAAATCGCTCTTTTCTTATTATGTAGTGTTTCTCCTAATCCATAATGTGTTGTACATTGTTTTGTTTTAGCTTAAAATCTATTTTTCTGATGTTAACATTTTTATACATGCTTTCAATTCATTAACACTTTCTTAGTTATATATTGTTCATTACTTTAAATCTTGCTATACATTTTTAACAGTCTATGGCTCCACTTTTTAAAAATCTAATTTGTTAATTTGTTTTTATAGTAAGCAAATATAGTACATACATTTTCATTAGAAGGATAACTGTGCTAATTTTATCGTCTCATTCTGTAGCTTCTGTTTGCCAGAAGTTTGTATTTACTCTTCCTCTCTCTTATGTCTTCCGGATGAAAAATGTTTTCTATTATTCTGTTTTACATAATTTATGTAGTCTAGCTCTATTATAATTCTAATATTTGAATGGTTTCCTTTACAGTTTATACCAAAATATATGCTTTTCTTTTTAAATAATTTAAATGTATTTATTGTGATATAGTGAAGAGTTTGATCTTTCCCTGTGTTCCTGGTAAGTGGCTCCTAAAACCCTTACAAATGCCTCAGTGATAGGAGTCCATTTGTAATCATAATGCAGTGACTTATTATGGGCCTGTAGAGAGCTTCAGCAGGGGGCTGGTCATTGGACAAACCAGCCACGTGACTACAGGTTAGGAACTTTCATCTGCCTGACCTCCAAGGAGGGCGAGGGAGAGGGCCTAGGGATTGAGCTCAATCACGGACCAACGACTCAACCAATCTTGCCTAAGTAATGAACCCAATAAAAAAAAACTTTAGACACTGATGCACCTGGCTAGCAAACAGGAAGGATGTGCCTGGACTCCTCAAAGACAGAGATGGAAGCTCTGTTTCCACTTCCAGAACTTTCCCTGTACATTTTGTCATTTGGCTGCTCTTCCTCAAGTGTATCCTTTACAATAAAACTATAATCATAAATACAATGCACTCCTGAATGCTACAAGTCACATTAGCAAAGAATCAGAATTATCGAGCCTGGGGAGGTCAAATTTATAGCTGATCAGACACATGGACAGCCCAAGGAACCCTCCCCCAAGACCTGTCATTTAAAATAAAGGCAGTCTTGCAGAGGACCTTGTCCTTAGCCTGTGGAATCGGGTTTAGGCAAGATAAGTGTCAGAACTGGACTGCACTCCATGTACTTGGTGTCCAACAGTTTGGCTGAAACAGAGTATTTGTGATGTTTATTCCTTCAAACACACATATAACATAGTTAATATAGGTGTGTTTTGATTTTGTTTCTTTCAGAATTTAATATTAAATTATCTGACATATTCATAATTCTGAGTTATTTTATTTCTGCTAGGTTGATGCCTGGTTAATGATTTTAATAATGGCCTTTCAGTTGGGGATTTAGCTTAAGTGGTAGAGCACTTGTCTAGCAAGCGCAAGGCCCTGAGTTCGATCCCCAGCACCAAAACAAAATAAAAAAAAATAATGGCCTTTCTTGAAATTTGTTTCACTTCTTCAGAACTTCAGTTTGCAAGATTATATTGACTAAAAAGTACTCTCTTACCATCTTCACCTATGTAAGGAAACAAGATTTGGGGAAGACATTTTCTTGTTGTCTTAGAATTGTGGTTAAGGACTGAAGCTAAAACCAAAAGGCACTAAATAGTCCCACATTGCTAGTAGTGCCACCAAAAAAACTGTAAGACACCTACCCACATGTTGTTCCTGAAGATTGGAAACCTAGCCTTACTTTATTAACATCCATTCCCTCTTAATTCTTTACCCTTAAAATAAAAGACTGAGTAAAGGATTAAAAGGCAATAAATTTGTTGACTGTATTAATCAGCTTTTTGTTACTGAGGCCCCAAATCCACAATTTAAAGAGGGGTTTAATTTGACTCGGGCTTTCAGGAAACTAAGTTCATTGTCACCTCCTCTTTGGCAAGAACACTGGCAAGGAGCTTGGCAGAGGACTAAATGTGCTCACTTCATGATGACTGGGAAGCAGAGCAGGGGAACATGCCAGAGAAGAAGGGCCAAGGGACCCAGAGGTCAAACCTCCACGATTCACCCAGACACACCCAGAGGTATGCTTTCCTAATCCCTGGACTGGGCACATCCCACAGCTAATCAAGTTCACAATCCACCAGAACAGTCACACTGACCTTGAGCCAAAGAGAATGCCAGCCTTTTTTGCCCTGGATGATCTTTGCTAAGTTAAAGAGTTGAGGGTTCACTCTGAAAAAAAAAAAAAATTACAGAGTAATAGGTACATTCTTGCAAGTATTTCACATGGGTTCCCTGATGTTTGGAGCCTTATATAAAAGAACATCTGATTTGGGCCCACAGATTTATGAACCAAAGTTAGAAGGTCCTGCTAGAAGAGCTCGTCAAGTTGGACTTACAGAGCCATAGTAAGTACTTCCATCTCAGTCTGACCCAGATTTAGAGAGTTCCCACAGCTCCAACACCAAGGAACACTGAGATTAGAGAAGAGGATAAAGTAGGCTCCACAGGCCTGCTGGATCAAGTGTTCACACATCCCAACAAAAAACGTGTTGAGCATGCGGATCACTGGCAGGAGTTGAAGGAAGACCCAGCTGCCTTTGCTGCAATGATTTTTAAAGACAGTGGTTAAAGGTAGACTTTTTTTTTCAAAAACGCTGTACGTGGGATGAAAAACAGAGGACACCAAATTCAGACCACAAGAGACCAACTACAAATAATACCAGGTACCATCTCTATCACTAGCAAAAAGTCACTGTCCTTTGCTTTTTCTCCCTGTCTCTACCAACCCAGGAGGAAGTAAAATAGGAGAAAAGGAACATGCCTCAGACAAAGTCTGAACTGGCTCTTGCCCTTGTCCTCACTCTTGGTAACCCCTTCAGGCTACCAGGGATGCAGTTCTAGCTTGCGATCATAGAAAGCAGGAGCCAGTTCTTAACTATGTACAGTTCTGATGTCTGTTTCTCAGAAATCACGGTCCCAGGCAGCAGTTGGAGTGGAGGGGAGATGACAGAACAGGATAGTTCCTCATTTCTTTTGTGAGTTTGATTTTAGACACCATATTCTCCTTTAGCACCCCAGTCCTCATGGCTTAAACCTGGGCTCCTTCTGCCTGCTACCAGACCAGAGTTGAGCAAGGCCACATTGTACCCCGACTCACCACTGGTGTCATTCTCATACCTTTTCTGGTTCACCTAGAGATCCGACCGTAACTCTCCACATAAAGCTGTTCTTTTTTTATTGTATGTTTAAAATATTGTACCTGGCTTATTGATAGATGTTTTAGTAAGCAGAGCCTCAAAATATGAAAATATTACACCATGTGACCAGAAGTCCTAAATTACATTCTAAATTCTCCTAAAATATTAGTCATTCCCACCTACTTCAGTGGTTACATGGACAAGGTGTACACTAAGCAGTACCTGAATAAGCGAATGTGTGAGTATACCTGAAAAAGGTTCTATTAATCATGATATTAGGAAAGCATTAGGAAATATTACCTGTATGGGTTTCAAGCACATAAAGAAACTTTAAGGCTACATTTCTCAAAGAAAAATTATCTATGGAATTTAACTTCGACATCATGGCAGATTTGTAGTACAGTGGAATAAATGAAAGACAATGTATCATTTCTGAAAAATCAGAAACACGACATTTCTTAATGAAAGTGCTAATTAAAATTACTAAAAATCACTGTAGCACTGCTGCTGCTCTCTGACCTTCTATCCCCTTAGGTATGAGTAAACGTGGCACTGCGGTGTTGTGACATCATCGGGGAACACAGATGAGTCGGCCTGTTCCTCAAGCTATTAGTGTAATATTCTAGAGTCAACAAACAAAAGTGTGGTGATCTGGGGGATACCTTACAGTACTGAGAAATCAAGATGTGGTGTTAAAAATGAATCCACCCTTATGTTTCAAAAGTTTATTACTATGTGCCACTTCTCTCTTTGTTTTAATGTGCTAGATCCCTCCACAGCTGCAAATTAATTTTCTCTTCTCTCTAAATGAATTACACGTAACCGTTTCTAAAAATGACTACAGACATGAAAGTCATTTTCACTTAATAACTATTAATCTCATATTTCTTGGTGTCACTTTAGTATGAAGTGCAAACAAAAATTATGCTAAACATTGCAAATTTATGGCAAACACCAGCCCTTGATTTATATTATTATAGATGGTTTATCACCAGAAGCAATCTAAACAAAACTCCATCAGATAGATGTTACAATTTGTATTTATTTCTCCCAGCACTAAATGGTTCTTCAATTTCAAAACCATCATTAATTTCTTATATATGCAAATCTTTATTTCTTATTTTAGTCTACGATGATTTCTCTAAGTCTTCAGAAGATTAGCTTTTACATAAAATATTCAAATAACAATTATAAATGATACTTTGTTTTCCCTGGGCAATCTATTATCGATGATGCATAAACTACTTAAAAGGAATGGGTGGTCTACATTGATCCAGGATATAATGGGCTAATAATGTACCTCTCTTTGCTTTAAATGATCACTTCACAATTCCAAATCAAGTAATTTTGAAAAACTCTTTTCAGTGTTTATGAATATCTTTAAATTTCTTTGCCTACCTAAATAATCATCTTATTATATTTTCTATCAGGATATCTGGGAAGACCCACGCCACAGTATTGATCTTAATCAAGAGGAAATTGCGACTATTCATTCATCTCTTATTTTTATTAACACACCAGAGGAGGGAGTGATTCTTAACCTAAGTACACCTAAGGAGAGCAGAGGAGACAACCCCGACTGCTCAGGCGGTGCTCCAGGCTCTGACCGTGGTATGCACGTTCCTCCCTGTGTTTGTCCTCTCTGACCTGACCTCCTAAACCTCAGACAACATCGTTCTGGCCTGAGGACTTCACTAGTGCAAGTCTTCCACTATGCAAAAAGCTCCCAAAACTATCTCTGCAAAAAAATTAGAAGACGGAATTCTGACCTACCCAGCCTGCATTTTACCTACAAGCTCTATCTTCTGACACTTCCTGGTCTATATCACTGATTAGAATTTTGTCTTTACTACTCATCTCCTTAGGTCCCTTACAAATACATTACTGATTCTACAGAGGAAAATACAGATTGATTCAGATTGTATATTTTTCTTTATCTAAAAAAATTCTCAGTCCTAATGTCTGTTCAAAATCAAGTCATCAATAGTGACATCAAGTAGCTCAAAAAATGGTATTCAAAATTCTTTGAAGATACTGTGATGAAGAATTCATGAATTTATGCCACAAAATTTCTCTGAATATTTCTATGTGTAAGCAATAACTAGAAATGAATTGTCCCTCCTTGAAGTTAATGGAACAACACTTCCATCCCTGAAAGAAGTTAAGCAATGTTTTCATATTGCTACTTTTTTTTTTTGCAAAATTTGTAAATATAAGTTATATTTTTACCCTTAGGAGAATGCCCCCAGATTATATACCTTACTCCACAAAAACCGGACTGACTATAATCAGGAGGTTTAAAATTATAAAACTTTGATAAAACAAAATAAAGAAGAAATAAATAAATTGGAAGATAATATGTACTCATTGATTTGGGACAATCAGATTGTTAGTATGACCAAGCAATCCAAAGAAATCTAAAGAATGAATGCGATCTCTATCAAAATCCCAAAGACATTTTTCATGGAACAGAAAAAAATCATCCAGAGCTGAGGATATACCTCAGTGGTAAAGTGTTTGCCTAGCATATAAAAAGCCCTGAGCATAATCTGTAATACCAGCAAATAAAAAGAATGAAAGAAAGAGAAAGAAAGAAAGAAAGAAAGAAAGAAAGAAAGAAAGAAAGAAAGAAAGAAAATCCTAAAATTCAAATGGAACCACAAAGATATCCCAAATAGTTAAAGCAATCTCCAACAAAGCTGGAAGCATCAGTGTACTTGACTTTGAGATATGCTACAAAGCTATCATAAATACAATACTGTACTATGACATTGGCATATCAGACCCATAAACCAATGGAGTAGAATAGAGATCTCACAAATAAACCCAAGTGTTTAAGCAAGTTAATTTTCTACAAAGATGCCAAGAACATACTCTCAGGAAATGACATCTCTGCAATAAATGATGCTGGGATAACTGAATGGCTGAATGCATAAGAATAAAATTAGGCCCTCATCTTTTATACATAAAAATCAACACCAAATGGATTAAAGACTTAAATATAAGACTTAAAACTATAAAACTACTGGAAGAAAATACAGAAGTTTCATATCATTGGTATAGGAAATGAGTGTTTTGATATGAAAGAAGTAGCTTAGGCAACAAAAGAAATAATAGATAAATGAAATAATATTAAGCTAAAAAAATGCTCCTCAACCAAGGAAGCAATCACCTAGGTGACAAGACAATCTATGTAATATGATAAAATATTTACCAACTCTGTATATGATAAGGGGTTAATATTCAAAATACATAAGGAACTCAAACAGCTCAAAAGCAAGAAAATAAATAACATAATTAAAAATGAGCAAATAATCTGGATAGACATTTTTTCCAAAAAAAACATATAAATATCCAACAGATACATTAAAAAATTCTCAAAATCCCTAAATAGCAGAGAAATGCAAATTAAAATCACAATATTACCTTATGTGATTATTATCACATAAGAGAGAAGAGATATTATCTTATGCCTATTAGAATGTCTATTATCAAAAAGATGAGAGATAACAAGTGCTGGTAAGAATGTGGAGAAAGGGGAGCCCTTGTACATCACTGCTGTGAATATAAGTTAGTACACTTATTATAGAAAATAATACATAGATTCCTCAAAAATTAAAAAATAGAGCTACCATATAATCCACCAATCCCAATGCTAAGTATATATCCAAAAGAAATGAAATCATTCTGTTAAAGAGACAGCTAAACTCTTATTTTCATTGCAGTTATTCACAATAGCAAAATACAGAACCTGTCAAAGTGTTCATCAGTGGATGAATGAATAAAGGAAATATGAGACACAGTGGTATACTATTCTGCCTTTTAAAAGGACACCCTGTCATTTGCAACAACATGGATAGCCTGCAGGCCATTGTGTTAGTTGAAATAAGGCAGACACAAAAGATGAATACTGTATGATCTCATTCATGTATGTGTGGAACCTAAAAAGCTGAACCCATAGAAATAATGGTTACCAGGGGTTGGAGAGCTGGAGGAGATATTGGCCAAAGAATGCAAAATTTCAGTTAGATGGGAGTAAGTTCAAGAGACCTATTATGCCACATGGCGAGCAGAGTTACTAACAATATATCATATTCTTAAAAATTACTAAGATAGACTTTAAATGTTCTCATCATACACAAAAAATGGAAAAGCTGAGAGATAATGCATGTTAATTAATTCCAGTCATTTCACAATGTATACATGTTCCCAATCAATATGTACATAATGAATATATGATTTTATTTGTCAATTAAAAATGAATTTTTGGGCTGGGGATTTAGCTCAGTGGTTAAAGTGCTTGCCTTGTAAGCACAAGGACCTGAGTTCGATCCTCAGCACCAAAAAAAAAAAAAAAAAAAAAAAAAAAAAAAAAAAAAAAAAAAAAAAAAAAAAAAAAAAAAAAAAAAAAAAAAAAAAAAAAAAAAAAAAAAAAAAAAACCCACAAAAAATGAATTTTTTTAACTTTTTTTAAAAATTTGAACCTGGAATTTACCTCTGATATCTGTGGAAAAGTCTTACAAGTATTCTATAGACACAGTATTACATTCATCAATTTATTAACTGGATGACAAAACTGGCATCTTTCTATACCCAAAGGAATAGCTAATATAAAACTTTACTTGAGGGGCTGGGGATTTAGCTCAGTGATTAGAGTGCTTGCCTTGCAAGCACAAGGCCCTGAGTTCGATCCCTGGCACCACCAAAAAAAAAAAAAAAAAAAAAAAAACCAAAAAAAAACTTTACTTGAAAGAGCCACATTAAATTAAATTCACTTCTACCTGTCATTTCTGGGTCGCATAATCTTCCTTCCATGTCACTTATTAAATCTTCCTTAAAGAGGTAAAAAGAGTTCAGTCTTTTTTCATCTAAGAAAACTGCCCTTACTCTTCAGTAGCATTTTGTTTATCGAAATTAAGGTCATTACTAAGGTAATAAAACAATATATTGTTTTGACTGGGGATATGGAGTTGGAGGAAAGAGAGAAGACTGATAATTGTTTTCAATTACCAAGCAATGGCACCTTTCCAAGGTCCAAAATCTAAGACAAAGACAAGGCAAGTTTCAGGCAAAGGCATTATAATGAATTTTTTTCCACTGAAAAACTCTTTGAATAAATTATTATGAAAACTACTATCTCCCTTCTTGAAAATACTCCGTGAGCTTATTTCCAATCTTCTACACAGGCATAGGTAATTAAAATGAAAATCCATTCTCATTTTTCAACTCCACTTTTTAAAAAATCGTAGTTTCTCTATAGGCAATCTCCTGAATCAATAGTTTTCAAGCATCATCTTTGGACCAGTAACTGCAAATTCTTGGGCCTCACTTAGAAGCAGTGAATCAGAAACTCTGGAGGTCTCACAAAGTGGCTTTAACCATCCTCCAGGTGAATCTAATGTATGCTACAGTTTGGGAACTACACCCTAGAAAGCCTGACAACAAATCAAGTCAAAAGCACACACATCATCTCCCAGTAGTCCTACATCCAACTCTAACCATACTATCTGACCACTGAGATCACACAGTGAGGGCAGGGTTGGGTAGGAAGAGAGAGAGATGTCGAGGGGAACAGGGAGGAGAAGAAGAGAACCAGGCAGAAAGACAGAGAACTAGATGATTTTCATAAATTTCATATGTTTGTTTTACTATAAAAAGGCAAGAGTCAGAGCTCTTTACTGCTGTATAATTACAACCGCAAAATGTGTATTTATTACAAATGAAGCATGTCCAGAGACAGTCTTCAGTCATAGCTCAAAGGCAGAAATGTTAAGCATATGGCCATCTGGACAGCCTGACAAATACTCAGTATTAGAGTAAACTCACTTTTATCAGAGTTGGAAAACCATGCTCAGTGGGTTCTAGCTTATCTCAGAATTTCAGGACCTTTTGTTCCAATCCTGAAACCTGCCCTTAAAACCATTAGAAGAAAAATTAAATTGGCAAATTCTTAAGTCAAATTCCTGGTTTAATGGATTACAACAGATACAGAATGTTCTATTAAGAGAAAAAAAAGATGTCAAAAGGACTATTCCAGCAAAAGTCCATTGTAATAGCAAAACAATAGTTATGTATGTTCCAACACTCAAGAATATGAGAAGCTCTGCATAATAAAAGTTATATGCAAAATTCAGCTTTTAAGTAAAGGCTGTATCAAATAAGTAAACATGATATGTGATTATTCAATGATCATTCACTAGGATCTACTCAATATTCACCTCCTGTGACTGGACAAGCAGTATGATTCTACCATCACCTCTAAGACTTATATTAATCACTTTCTAATTCTAACTATCCATATACTGTATTTCCTGGGGAAAAAGACCATTTATATAAATCTTTCATCCATGGTATCAAGTACAGTATTCTTCATTGTGTTAAGCATATATGGTTGGTGCTTTATATGCACTGAATAAAGAAGTACCTACAGTCAGTCATCTAACATAAATGTATGTGAGTTTCCAGGAGCACAATGCATGGCACCTTGGTCATTTCACATGATGAGAACCTTCCCTCGAACAAGGCTCCAAGGCTTCTCCTGGACTAAGCATAGTTCTTGAGCTCCAAACAAATAATCAACAAGGGTATCGAGGAATGGTTAGAGAAAGTATCCTTTAATCCCCCCTTCAATTTCCACCAGACTCTCCCAAACTTCCCCAGATAATATATTAAGCAGACCAAAACAGTTCTAGGGTAAACTTCTTTTCTCCCTTTCCAAACATGTTGCCATCCTAACCCTTCAGAGACACGTTAAACACGAGGGTCAGGAATAATACATTCAGGCCCCTTAATACCCAGAGAGTTTCAGCAAGAAAGAAAAGATTATTGAAGGTAAAATTTCTCCTTCTCCAAACACCATTCGTATTTTTTCTCTTTTCTCCTGCTTCTGTGTCTGGCCCAGTGGTCCACCACCCTTGGGTCACATCAAGCCCTAACCCATTGCTCTCCTTGTTCAAAATCTCAGGACACATACCAATTATCTCAAATTGCTTCCTGTTTCTGACCCCATCCAGTCAGACACTCAAGATCCTCTGCACCAGCCAGCTGTGATGATCTGTTCCCAGACTGAGCAGCTGCTCCCAGTCTGACTCCAGAACCAAAGCTGAACCACCCCACCCAACTTCATCCTCCACACGCTGAGGGGTGACAACGAAGGAGACTTCTGCGTGTAGAGGCAAATCGGATTCACAGACGACTTTGTCGATGGCCTATTCTCAGGAATATGGTGAGAAGGAATAATGGTTGCACAATAAGTCACACTAAAAAAAAGTAACTGAATCCAAACAGCATGTCATGCAGTAATGCAATACCTGTATTATAAATAAGCACAAACAAGACCCAAATTGGAAGCAAATGCTAAGATGGTGTATTTTTCTTTCTTCTTTTTTTTTCTTTTGGTTTGTAGAACTACAAGACTTTTTTTTATACTTCCTTTATTTATATTACAGATTTTCTATGGCGAGAGCGCATACTGTGTAGTTAAAAAAATGATCCTTTCATAAAATGCACAGAGTCTTAGTCTCAAATTTCGTCTTCAATTAAGTAAATATGAGTCAGACTGACTGTGTAGATTCTTGCCTGTTTGAAAATTATTTTTTAAAATGTGGAAATAAGTTGATATCCTAGAATTTCTATTTTCAGAGCTGGGGATTGAACCTGGGGCCTTGTACATGCTAGGCATGCACTATATACCTGAGCTGTACCTCATGCCCTATAGAATATCCTAGAAGAACTAGCCATCTAAGATTCTTAAGAGGATATGTGTTGGTTTGTTTGTTTTTTGGTGCTGAGGATCAAACTCAGGGCCTTGTGCTTGCAAGGCAAGCACTCTAACCATTGAGCTAAAGCCCCAGTGCCCAGAGCGTATGTGTTTTGCCCTGAATGTATATGGACTTTTACTATACCTACTGTGGTGGATTCATCAATGGGCAACTTGAGTGGGAACACCCAGCTGAATTGAGTCAGCGTGGTTCTGGGAGTAGAAGACCCCATAAAAGGAGCATCAGGGAGGAAGACTGCAGGTTGCTGATTTCCCAGGAGAAGCTCTGTTGCAGCTGGTTTACCTGACAGGAACTCAGCTGTTCTCATTACCAGAGAAGCTCTGGTCCTCGCTGTCCCTGGGGATGGCTGCTGTTCTCTTCCAGAGATTTCTGGTCTTCACCCTTGTCTTAAGTGTCATTTCCTGGCTGTAGTGCAGATCCCTCAGCCTCCTAGACAGACCCTTCACCTTGCGGGAGCAGACTTTCTAGCTTCCACCATTGCTCACTGGGCTTTTCTGGTGTAGATCCTTCATAGGGACTTGCATGAGACTTGCTGTGGGCTCCAGGCTAGTGTGGGACATTGCCACGGGATCCAGGCCCTCGGCTGGATTATTTGGGTCTCTAGTGCGTAAACAGATCTCTTGCACTCTTCTGCATTTGATTTTTGGATGAATATTATAAGACAATCCTATAAATTTGTGTCCTGTATTAAATCTATTCCCTTGCAAAACACTGACTACAAAACTTGTATTATCATTTTCCCTTCAAGAAGCTGAGACATTGGCAGGACTAGTCTGTTGAAACTCCCATTTTTTTCAGTATTGGGAAATGAACCAAGGGCCTCCACACTGACATAAATCTCCAGCCCTTTTTTATTTTTTATTTTGAGAAGAGGTCTCACCAAGCCACTAAATTGCCCAGGCTGGGCTTAAATTTGCTATTGATCCTCCTGCCTCAGCCTCCCTAAGTGCTGGAATTAGAAGTATGAGCCACCAAAAGCAGCTGAAAAATCTATTTTTTTTTACAAACATGCAATCCTCAGATTTTTCACTTGTTTTTTACAGCCCCGTCCCCTGTGAGTTTTTCTCTCTTCTTCCTGAGGCAGGAAATTAGGGCACAGTAGGCTGACTGGAAAACAGATGTAACCTGATTTGGACTGAGGCTGTCAATCACTGCCAGGATGCAGAGGCAGAACAGCTTCCAATGGAGCAGACCCGAAAGGGTGTAAAAGACAGCAGCCACCGACTTCACCTCCTTTTAGTCTTCTTCTTCTGCTGTCCTCCTGTTTGTGAAGTGACTCGTCCTGCTTGCAGGATGTATCGGTTTTTGCTCATCTCTCTTCTTTATTCTCTCTTTTTCTTCATTTACTTTAAATAAAAGTTGTGCCTACCTGTTCATCAATTGTCCAATTCTTCAGGCAGGATAGAACAAGCCTGGAACCACCAGACACCGTGCCTTCGGCAACAATTCTCAGCAAGCCAGCCGAAAGAATGATGGAGCTGAGAGGTAACAGGGCCAGAAGGTAAGACCCAACAAGGCCGAGAGCCTGTTAGGGCCCCTCGGCTTAGACTCTCGCCAGGCAGCCAAGCTGAGAAAGGCTCTCTGTCCATGTTACCTGCTGCGCTGGAGAACATGCCCTGGGCATATGGGGCAGGAGGTGCGGTACGCACAGCAAACCCCGAAAGAACAGCCAAGGGGGTCAGGGAATACGCGTCTCAGAGCTTGGCGCTAGGGCGATGCAGCCAAGAGTGGTGCCCACGCAAGCACCACTGTGCCCTGTACCGCCCCCTTGCCTGCCAGGCAAAGAGTCCCACCTGGGGAAAAGCAAAAGGCGGTCCCTTGAAAGTGTGACCTCAGCCCTGGGAGCTGCCAGGGAACAACAGGAGCCAGAGGGCCTAAGAGACCAGTGCTGGCCCAGGCACAGTGTGGCATGAAGCTGCAGGCGCCAGCGTGAGGGTGCTGGCCTGGGCCCCACCACAGCAGGGAAGCCACAGCTACTTCCTGCCAGGCAAGGCCACCACTCTGGCTGACTCCTGGGGTCAAGCTGATCCCGCCACTCTTCCTTGGGAAATGGGCAAAGCAGGCGGCTCAGAGCCGTCAGTTTCAGCACTTCTCCCCTTAATGGACGGGCAGGGACAGAAGCAGGGAATTGTAAATGTCTCCCTTCTCCCACGGAGCATACCCTGGGAGAATGAGCCAGGAGAACAAGAAGCTGGCGGGAGGGTGCCCAGCTGCAGCTCAGCACCTCGGATCCGAGAACCAAGGTGTGACCTGCCTGCCACGAGAGCAGAGCAAAACATCTGGTCCACCTCCAGCACTGGCTCATGCATAGGGAGACCCCAGCCCTGTGGCAGCCTCCCTGCAGTGCCTGGTAATTCAATCCACCAGGGCGGGGAAGGTGGTAAGAACAGCTCCAGCGGTGGTGCAGGCAGACAGACCACGGTAGAACCAACCTCACCATGTTGCCCAGCATCTGCTGAAGGAGGAGCCTCAAGGTGTCTGACCTGAGGAAGGCTCCCCAGCCAGCCGAGGCATGAACACAGCACTGCACAGTCTCACGCCAGCCAGAGCCCGCAGCCTGCACCCAGTGCACCACCACGGGGACGGCTCAGGTCCTACCCAGCACTGCGCAGAAGCACTGCTGCGTCCTCCCAGAACACAAGTCACACTCCTCATCAAGTGGAAACAAAGTACAGAGGACACACATCATTCAACTATCATTTTAACTAAATGGTCATTGCCGTTGGGGTTTCTCCTCATCTGTAAAAACGCTGTCTGGTGCTGTGTTTGTATGCTTTCACTTCTGCTTCTCACCTGGGTTTGGGGCACTGACCAGCTGGTGCTCCAGAGGCTGAGCTGAGGGAACACACCATCCAGGGTAAAAGGGGCGGCCTGTCCATCGCTCGAGGACATTTGGACAAGGTGGCTGGGACACAGTTCACGGAACCTCAGTGTCTCCACCTTGTGTTACCCTGAGATCACCATGCCTGGGAAGAAGCTGCAGGATGGAGCACCTCCACCATGCCACGTGTCCGCTGCGACCACACCCTACAGCCATCTCACCCCTAAGAGGTCTGAAGACATTCTCCCCCACCGACAGGGATCAGGAAGCGCTCTCCAGTCCATCCAATGAGGGGGGCGTTTTCTCATTTAAAGCTGGGCTATGCCCCCAGGGTCATCACCATGGCTGGCATCTTACATAAAAAAAGACTGTCTTGTGACTACAGCAATCTCCATATCTGAAAACTGACTAAATCACAATAGCACAAGAAAACAAGTTTACTATTGATTAGATAGTTAATCAATAAAAAACTTCCCAAAGTACTCTTACTCTTTTCTCACTGTCATTACCTTGTGTCACTGTGCTCAGGTTTCCAGTGCCTGGAATGTTCTTGCTCTGGATGACAACTGACAGCAAATTGACCTATTTGATTTCCAGAGGGATTCTGAGAGCCAGGTAGTAAAAAATATTTCAAATCGATGTGCGGGCTTTTTAAAAAAGTTAAGTCTTCATGGGAGTCTTGCAGAAAGAGAATACAGTAAAGATCTTTACATGAGACTATAAAAACACTGAAGTACTAAATCTAAACGGGTGAACAAAGACAACAGGCTCCTTTTCTCTTCTGCAAAAGGCACTGTTAAGGAAAGTGGGGCTTCTAAATACAGTAGTAACACTTAAAATCTGAAAAAGTATTTTATATGAATTAAAAGATTCAGCTTTCTCTTTAGTTTTCCAGGTGTACTGCCCCATCTGGATACTTGAAACACAGGCTTCAGATACAACCACAGTTATATGACCCTTGCAAATGGACACAGTGGCTTTAAGATTTTACTGTAACTGATTCCTTGGGGAGAGAAAAACTACAAATTGGCTCAAACGCGTTTAGTATAAGGAAAACAGTTTTACTGTATGAAGTTCGTTTTCCATGAGCTCCAACACTGCCTCCAGGAGAAAGCAAACAGGTGCAGCAATACTGTCAACACACCACTCCTTGTAATAAATTCTGAGAATAATGCTAGGGGAATATAGGCCTCTCCCTCCGTTTAATAAAGACAACTACACTGGGAGGTCTCTAAGACGTCCTCCTCCAGAGAGTAAATCAGTCCCCTTTCCTTCACGTGACTAAGGCGTACAGATCAAGATCGATAATACTCTATCACCTTGAATCAAGAATTTGTTACAGACTTTTTAAGCACTGCATTTGTTAATGTCTTATAATCTAAGGAGTTGAGGAAGGGGATTTTAAAAATTCTGTATTATTCTTGTAGTCTTACCAATGGATGTGGATTGCAGATGTCTAAGGTTTTTCACTCTTATAGACAGGAGATAAAGCCTTAACTTTCAGGAAACATATGGGGCTTGTGTTAAATCCTTTCAAAGATTCAGGCAATCTCTACTGCTCTGAAGAAACTACCACAGCATTAATGGGAAGGGTATTGTTTCTCAGACAGGTAGGGAGCCCTAGAAGGGCTCCACTCTGATCCACTCCTTTTCAAGTGGCTAAGGGAGCCCCTCGGGCTCCACCTTTCCTCTTAAGGAGTTAGTGGGCCATGGCATGGAGAGTCCCAAGGTTGAGAGAGTCCTTGGGGGCCTGTACTCATCAAAGAAGTTAGCAGTACCCAGCAACAAAACTTCAAGCAGAGACATCTGCTTAGTGAGTACTTTGGGTACCACGAAGAATGCCTTGTATGCTCAACAGGTCCATCCTTTTGCAGGGAACACTCTCTGAAGGACCTCACCATAGTAGTAAGCTCTCTCTCATAGGCCTCAAGATGCACCATGGGAAATATCCTGAAAAGCACCCCCACAGACCCCAGTGATCTCGTCATTAGGTTGTACGCTTCAACAGTGGAAAAAATCTGACCCTGCCAGTCTGAAGAAGGAACAATTTATCTACTATTGCAGTATACTTTGGGTCCAAAAGAAACTAGAAAATGGAGAGAGAAGGGTACAAAATGGCAGTTGAAATCATGACGCTATTTTGAAGTTAAATCACTGCTGCAGAAAGCACAGACTGTGGAATGAAATCCCTTATTTCAGGCTTTTGCATCTGTCTCTGGAAAAGCCCAAAAACCAGGGCATGTAAAATGGCTCATCCTTTTTCTTCACTTTTCCTTTTTTTTTTTTTTTGTTTCTTCTTGTTCTTATTTTCCTATCCCTTTTTTTCAGTAAATAATAGACTGTTACCTTTAGATGCAGTCTGTCTTCATAAATAGGTCACTGTCATACATTACAAAGGACACCAAAGGGACATATCTAGAGTCTCTTTGGAAAATCAAATGACTAACAGAAAGATAAGGAAACCTTGCAGCTCCTCAAGACCTGCATCTTGTCCCTAGTCCCTGAGGCCAGACCCCCACCCCAGATAAGCAGGTAGCCTAACATCCATTTTTGCCTCCACAGTCTTCTAACAGATTCACCAAGCCCTTTCCATTCCTGTATTCAAATAATAACTCTCATTTCCCTCAGCCCACCAGGTAAGCCATGTTACCCTAAGGAAGTTAGAGAGTACATAATGCCCCGTAGGTAGAGTCTACAGTCCTTCTCAGTAGAAGTAGCTGGCTGAAAACCAAGACCTCCACTCCCTCACAACCCATAAAGAATTACGGAGGTTTATGTCTTGCAGGGGGAAACGAGGCAGGAGATTAGGGCATGGCAGGCTGATGGGATGTAACTTGATCCAGAACTGAGGCCAAACAACAGGATGTGACCTCTCAGTCATGGCAGGATGAGTGGGCAGAGCAACTTCCAGTGGACCAGATCTGAGAGGGTGTAAAAGACCGCAGCCATTGACTTCGCCGCCACCACAGTCTTCCTGTTCTGCTGTCCTTCTGTTTCTGCAGTGGCCCGTCCTGCTTACAGAATGTAACTCTTCTTGCTCTTCTCTCTTCTTCACTCTTCCCTTTTCTTCCTTTACTTCAAATAAAAGTTGTGTTTACCTGTTCATTGGTGGTCCCAGCCAATTTTTTGGATGAGACAGAAAGAGCCTGGAACCACAGGACACCATGCCATCTGACAACATTCCTAGTTTGAGTCACTAAAGCTTGTGAAGAAGAAAGAAAAGAACAAATCTCACGATGCATCTAGTGTGGGCTAGCACTATGTTAGGTATTTTAGATACATGGTTGTGTGTTAATGTACTTCGAAGGTTGTAGAAGTCAAGTTTAATGCATCCTACAGGAAACTTGCTAAAGAAGTAGCTTCTCTACACTTTTACTCTTCTGTTGGTTGCAGTAGAAATCTTTTTTTTACCAAGTGTACCTGATTCTACGTTGAGTGTCTTAGTAAAGACAGATAGATAGATAGATAAATAGATAGATAGATAGATAGACAGACAGATAGATAGACAGACAGATAAATAGAGTTGGTATATATAAATGCATTATATTAAGGCATGTATATATAAATTTATTAATTAAATGCATCAACCGTGGGCAGGTTATTCTATTTGCTTTCCTAACAAGAGTTGGAGAATAAGAGAGACTCTACTCAAAGGCCAACTTCAAAGTGCAAAACAAGATTTCTAGTCACTCTTATTTCACAGTGTAATTGCTAAAATGAAAACGGCTGGTACTATATTTTTTTCTAATGAAATCTACAATTAACACCGACAGTATCAATTCTTTTTGAATTCTGTTTCACTTAGTGTCTAAGTTGTGTCATTTAGCAGTCAGTTGCATGCCACTCCTGATTTTCTTGCTTCACATTATTTTCCCATTTTAATTTTCTCTTTCTCACAGCAACACGTGTCTTTGAGAACGGATGCAACATCTTAGTGTCTTCTATCATGGTCAATGCCTAGACATCCAACAGGGTACCAAATAAATTGTTATGTGAGCCCTGGACTTACAAATAACTATGCCCTCCTTAAAGCCCCATGCATGTTGTTGCTCCCACTCTCTCCACATGTGTATCCCTGAGCTCTGTATTTCAGGTGTCTGGGCTCAAGTCTGCCTGTTCATCTGGTTTCCACATCTACAGGCAGAGCCTGCAATGCATTTCTACAACTCCTTGGGGCTTTACAATGCTAATGGCATGTCACTCATATTGAGCACTCATGGTGCTCAATATATATTGGTTAACTTAAATTTATTGAAAAATTTGTGTATAATAAGGAGGATTTGTAAGGAACAAGACGTCAGGTCATGGTATCTCTTTTCACAGGATGTTTTAAACATTAATATACATTTTCAAAGACCACATCGTTTGGCCAATAAAGCACAACTGGTAGAGTCAAAAAAGCCCAGTTAAAATTAGTGTTGTCATCATTTTCCTTTTGAGGGCTTTATTTTCAGATGTTTAGCAGCAAAAGTATTTTCTTGATCTTTAAATACATAATTATCTAAGCAACACATGAACTGAATATTTAAACAACAGAAAGATATTACTGAACAAAACTTGTGTATCTTTTTACTTTTTCCTCCACATGCTCAATCACTGCAAAATAGCCACCGCACACCATCCTATACACTCATCTCTGGTTTTCTTTATCTACATGTCTATGTATATGCAGACAGCAGTCCCCCTTATCCAACAGGATACGTTCCAAGCCCTCAATGGATGCCTGAAGCCACAGTACCAAACTCTATTATTTTTCCCTGTAATTCCTACTGATAAAGTTTAATTTATAAATTAAGCAGGGCAAGAGATTAACAATAACCAATGATTAAATAGAAAAATTTTGGCAAAACACTATCATAAAAGTTATATGAAGGTGAATGTGAATAAATATACAGTGGTACCTCGGTTCACGAATGCTTCTGTTTGCAAACAATTCAGTTCTCAAAGGAAAGCGTTCAACAAAGTTTGCTTCCATCCACAGACTCCACATGGTGACAAACACAACCACAGCTAACTTCCCCAAAATCATAAAACAAATTAAGTTAATAAATGAGGTACCACTGTATATGAATATTCTTATTTGTTACATAAATAGGCCTATGGTATTTATAGTATAATATATAGTATTACATTTTTCAACTTATCTCACTAAATATTCAGTGCCAATTTATTTGGTCCAGTTTCATTTTAATAGCACAAATAATTTCTAGATATGTGCCTTTCAGAATGAGAATACAATGCTCTAAGTTCAGGTTTTTCATAAAGTTGAACACAGTATCTACTTCAAAGAATTGGGGTAAAGATTAATTAATATATGCAAATCACCCAAATGGTTGGTGCTGAATAAAGTGGTGTGGTTGTTGTGTTTGTTTTCACTCTTGCTACTTTCGAGTACCTTTGAGAAGTTAGAAAGGGAAATTCCTAGCTTATTCCCAGGGCTGATCCTTAGTGGGACTTTGGGGAATCAAGAATCAAGTAGAGTCAGATGTGGTAGAGCATGTCTGTAATTCAGCACTCTGGGAGGCTGAGGGAGAATTTGAGGCCAGCCTAGGCAATTTAGAGACTTGGTGTGAATCTATCTGGTCTCAAAATTTAAAAGAAGAGTGTCCTGCATGTAGCTCAAGGTGTAAGTTCTGAGTTCAATCCTCAGTAAAGGGGGGGAGAGAGAGAGAGAGAGAGAGAAGGATGGAGGGAAGGAGAGAGGGACGGAGAGAGAGAGACAGGCAGAAACAGAGAGAGAGAGAACTCCAACCTTAATGTCATAATGCAAAGTTCTCAGGAGGACTTCTTCACTTACTGTATTCATCCAATCTATTTTCTACTTCTGTAACAGAATACCACAAACTAGGTAAACTACTTGGCTAACAATTCTGGATGCTGGGAATTCCAAGTACATTGTGCTGACATCTGGACAAGATCTACACGCTGCATCGTAACATGGCAGAAAGGCAAACAAGTACACAGCAAGCAGAATAAAAATCAGGCCAACCTCATCTTTTCTATCAGGAATCTACTGCCTTGATAATTAAGCATTTCTATGATAATAGCATTAATCCAGTCATAAGGCTGAGCCCTGAAAATCTGGTCACCTCTAAGAGGTTCCATCTCTTAACTGTTACAATGGCAATTAAATCTCAACATGAGTTTTGAAGGGAACAGTCACACCACAGCATGTATGAAATACAAGAGGACATTGGGATTCCGCAGAAACCCGGACTCGTTCCTGGCGTGCCTGTTCTCTGAAGGCTACGAAACTGTAAAGATGGGGAGAAATACCTGTTTCCTAATTGCCTTCCAGGGACTCAGCAGTGAGAGTTCACTTTATCACACCTCCAGCTTTAACAAGAGCCAAATATTTCAAGATCGGATCACGGCGGTGACCGCTTGACACTAAATTGTAACAAAAAGAATATCCACCAGCGGCTCCAGTCTAGAGCTGAACTCTCTGCCACATCTGCCTTCCTGCTACAGGAAGTAATGTACCACAAGTCTATCAACCATATTTAAGACGGTCTCAATATATACATTTTAAATCAGACCTGAAATGCTGATCAAAACTGTTTGAAGTTTTCCAGATGCAAGTACATTTATCTCAGCACTTCTAAAAACAAGAGGGAGAAAAGCCCAAAGCCTGTCAAAGTTAATTAGATTCATACAAAAAGCTTAGCAGTCCTATGCAATGTTTTTACTCTGTTACATATAAATGTATAATAATTCCATGAACACTGGGTTTAATTGCTCATAATATTTTAATTAAGGTTATGCTTTGTATAAATATCAACTCATCATTTACTGTGACTACAGTCCCATTTAAACGATGAAGTCAACTTGACAGCACATTCATGAAAAGAGAGCCTTTTAAGGGTTTTGCTCTTATGTGGTCTAGAATACTAATGGAGGTTAATTGTCAAAACAAGCCTAGTACAGACTTGAGAAGTATCTTCCCATTTTAGTGATAGAGCAATGTAACCACATTTTTATGTGACCCGCTGCCCTCATGCCACAAATAACATAAGGGCTATTACAAGTCTGCATGTCTGAAAACCAGAGTGCTCCTTTTTAATATTTACATTTTAAGGCTGCCCTTTCAACAGATACCCTTTAACTACTGTATTTGCGATTCAGATGATCAGATAATTAGATGTAAGATTAGATGCGCCAGAAGAGATGGCTGCCTCAATTAATCTTACAGTCTGTGCCTCTGCAAATCACTACTTCGTGTGTAACAGAAAATATCAAATTAAGTTTTCAGAGGCAGGGAAATTTCAAGTCTGAAGTCATTTTAATTCCATCTGAGGCAAGGATATAATTTATTACCATATTCTAAATTCATGTTCTCTTTTTCCAAAACACCAATTTTAATTAGAAAAGTGAGCCCCGAAAGAGCAGAGATAGGGTGAAAAAAGCCCCCCCAGTGGCCCACAGAGATCAGTACACACTTTCATAGATGATATTTCTCCTGAGGTCCGTGTTAACCCTGAGCACACATCAGAAGACCAGATACCACGGTGAGGCTATTCCTATCAAGGGGCCCTCACCACAGGCCCTGGATAGAACAGTGAGGCACATTCCATCTGGCAAATACTCTCTTTTTTTGTCTTTGCTTTTAGTTTTCAGAGGCAAATTTCACAAATAACTATATCTTCCAAAACGATCAAGTAATTTGTCTCACAAAACATAAGACGATGCAAAAAAACTCATATTTCCAACTATATGTACTTTTTTATAAATAGAATATATTTTTTAACAGAATAGAAACATGAAATAAAAATAGACTCAGAAACTAGAAAACAGATGGCAACAAAAGATACTGGTATTTTATCCCTGGGTGCCATTAAGACAAAAGTACAAAATACCCAGCCCATTTTGTATTCTTTTAAGATATTTGAGAGTGGTAGTCCAGGAATAAAATCTTACAGCTTCTACTAAAGTCACAGATTTTTCAAAGAAAGGGGTTGAGTGGGCAAGTTCACAATCCCCAGATATGAAAGCTCAACTTGAATCCTATGCTAAGACATTGCTTCCTAAGACAACTCAGCCCTAAAAATCCTCTGCGGGCTTCACTCCACCTAGAAGTGCTGTACTTGAAAGCTGGGGTTCAGTATATTGGAAAAGACACCCTATTCATTAGTTCAATAAGTATTTTTGAAATATAAGAAAGCTTTCAAAAAGAAGCATCTGCAAAGTAATTCCTAGGAGTAAGGATTTCAATAAATAACAAGAGGGCAGGAATCACTTGTCATAAACTTATTTAATATTCCTCTGATCTCTGAATATGTGGGAGACAACACACAGAAATATATGAACATCTTCAAGAGCACGTGAAAGAGAAATCTGTTAATAGCAAATTGGAAACACAACTGGTGAGTTTGACCTCATTTATTACCTGATACCCAACTTATGCTCTGCATATTTGCACCTAAGATTAGCTTCGGCAGACCAGAAATCCCAACACATTGTTCTTCTCTTTTGAAATCACGTGGTGGTTATATTATCTTTAACTGTGTGCTTAGTATTTCACCTGAAAGATACATTCTATTCCTGAAAGTAGGTGGTAAGCACTTCAGGGACAAAGGCACATTTTTCCATGTTTGTATTCTCTTCATAATGTTACCTTGCACAGAGCCAGACACAAAGCAGGGACCTAGTGAGCAGTAAGGAAGGGTGGGAAGGAAGACAGAAAGGGAACAGGACTAAAGGTCTAATTCCCAAGACTTGTTTGGCAGGATCATTTCCTTCCCTCCAGTTCTCAAGTGGCCTCACCCTTCCACCAGTCATTCTACCATCATTGTGTTGTGTCTGCATTCTCCCCCTGTGCCTACCAGGCCTTCCTTCACAATTCGCCTCTCATGATTCCTTCATTTTCATTGTTTTACTTGCTTGCCTAGAACAAGCTGTCATCACCTCCTCTTTATTAATGCACTCACTGCCTAACTTTCTCCTCCCCCAGCATCATCTCCTCAAGCTCTCGTGGTGCTCTTTGCTCCTCAAAAAGCCTTTTCTGGCTTTCAGAAAACATCTAACATACATCACTCATCCCAGACTCTACCCATCACAATCTATATTCTTGTGCTTAAGACTTCCTCTACTCTACCTCCCTGCCCATCAGTCAAAACCCTACAACCCTGTCAAGGCTCAGCCCAAATACCCTCTGTCCAGGAAAGCCTTACAGGTCCTCCTTAGTCCAGACGCACTTCTGCCTGCTGCCTGCCCTTGCAACCTGTTTCCTGCTCACACACACCTTACTGGACCTGTTACCACCAAATCCCCCTGGGTATATTACAAGATCCTAAAAACACATCACATCTTGTTAAAATTCCTTGTAGCCCATGTCTTTTTTAAGAATAGTTGTAAACACTTGTTTAATTATAATCATATGCACTGGGAACCTTAAAAGTCAACACCAACTAATCTCAGTAATTATCAGGGAATCATAATTTAAGAAATGATTTCTGGAGACCACTGACTATCCTTCAAATATCTCAATTAAAAATCAATTGCTATTTAATACTCTTCTAGATAATAACTTGAAATGTTTTCAATAAAAGAACTATTTACATTTCATTCATGTTTTCCAGCAACCAAATCAAAGCATTTCTACATAATGCTTCCTATAAGCATAGCAAGCACATATTTGAATTGTTCTCCTTTTTCCTTTTCTCTCCACAATGTTTTGCTTGTCTACTCATTTCCTCCGCTCATTCTTTGATATTCTGATGTGCATTAGCACTTCTACTTTTCCTTTGTGCCTGAGATGAATTTTTTTTCTTTTTATGTCTTTTTTTTTTCCTTTTTTCCTACAAGTGATTCTTCTCATATTCTAGTAAGGTCCCACAAAATTTCTGTAGCCACAGCTTACCTACCCCTTCTCACATAAATCTGCCAAAAGTTTTCTCAAGGTTCTGACCTCAGTGCATTCAGAATGAGGCTTACTGGACCTGTGCCTCTCCTCTTGGGGGTTGCACAGTCTCCTAAGCTAACCCCTTCCAATGTTTGACGATTCTACTAAAATGTCATTCCTCAATTCAACCTACTTTTTTCACACTACAGTTTTTTGTTTTTTGTTCTTTTTTTTTTTGTGCTGGGGATCGAACTCATGGCCTTGTGCTTGCAAGGCAAGCACTCTAACCACTGAGCTAAATCCCCAGTCCCCAGTACTTTTTTTTTTTAACCAAGAATGTGTATTGGTACATTGTACATATAATGATCACATTCATCACAGTTATTTTGTACCTGTACATGATGTAACTTGGTTCCCCCACTTCCCCACCCCTCCCTTCTGTTCTCTCCTACCCTATTTACAGCAGGTTTATTTATATTTTTCCATGATTTCTCTTTCCCAGTTCTTTCCTTTTTTCCCTTCCTGCTTTTCCACCTTCTCTCTTTCTAGTTCTTCTCTCTTTTGAATATTATCTTCCTTTTATATAAAATCTATTACATCTCTTTCTCCTTATTTACACTTATGGTTTCTCATATCAGAGAAACAATTCAATGTGTACTCATGAGTGTCTGATTTATTTCACTTAATAGTATATTCTCAAGGTACATTCATTTACATACAAATGTCTTTAGTTTATCCTTTTTTATGGTGGTGTAGTACTCCATTGTGTAGAAAAACCACATCTTCTTTAGCCATTCATTGGTTGTTGGGCATTTAGGTTGTTTCCAAGACTTAGCTATTACAAATTGTGTTGCTATGAACATGGTTATGCAAATATCCCTGTGGTATGATGATTTTAACTCTTCTGGGAAGATCCCCAGTGGGGGAATAGCTAGATCAAATGGACCTCTAGTTGTAGTTTTTTTGAGGAATCGCCATACTGATTTCCACAGTGTCCGGACCAATCTACATTCCCACCAACAGTGGAGGAGGGTTCCTTTTTCCCCACAGCCCCACTAGCATTTGTTATCAGAAGAAAGATAGCCTCTTTAACAAATGGTGCTGGAAAAATTGGCTTGCCATATGCCGAAAACTAAAACTAGATACATGTATCTCACCATGCACTAAACTAAAATCAAAGTGGGTCAAAGATCTAAACATTAAAACAGAAACACTAAATTTACTGGAGAATAGAATAAGAAGACCTCTCGAAGACATAGCAGTTGGAAAAAAATGTATGAACAGAATCCAGACTGCACAGGAAACAATACAAAGAATCAGTGCTTGGGATCACATGCTATTAAAAAGCTTTTGCACAGCAAAAGAAATCACCAAAAGAGCAGAGCGAAAACCCACAGAGTGGGAAAAATTTTTGCTAGCTATCCATCAGACAAAGGTCTAACATCTAGAATATACAAAGAACTCAAAAAAATCAAACCTCCCAAATTTAAAGACCCAATCCAAAAATGGGCAACTGAAATGAATAAACATTTCTCAGATGAAGAAATAAAAATGGCAAATAAATACATGAAAAAGCGTTCAACATCACTAGTCATTCGAGAGATGCAAATCAAAACGACGTTAAGATTCCATCTTACTCCAGAAAGAACTGCATTTATGAAAAAACTCACATTACAATTTAAAGACAATTTTCCCTCCTTTTCTGACCTAGGAGCATAGTCATTTTCCTCTGTATAGTTAGGATTAAAAATCTTCAAGGGTATGTCCCATGAAACTCTTGCTACTATTTTATTTTTCTGTTGGACAATATTATTTTTGGTACTAAGGATCGAACCCAGGGCCTTTGCACTAAGATACATCCCCAGCACTTTTTGTCTAATTTTGAGACAAGTTCTCACTAAACTGCTAAACTGCTCAGGCTGAGCTTGAACTTGCAATCCTCCTGCCTCAGCCTCCTGGAGGGCTGGAATTACAAACATGCCCCAACATGCCCAACAATATTTCTTTTCATATTATTTACCAATCAAAGAATGCATCCAATTTTCTCTCGATCAACAATATGCTCTTTCTTTCATTGTGCTGCAGAGTTATCTTTTCTAAGCTGATAGCTCTTGTTTTAAAAATCTATGGAGGATTGAAAGATGCAGCTCTAGGCCTGGTAACTTAGAATTGCTATTCCAGCATCCCACAAAACAAGGCTACGTGATCAAGCTCCTTTAAGATATGTACAATCCCTTTCACCAGAGGAGACCCCGGAGACCTCAGAGGACTCACTGTGCTAGCAGCGCAGAGTGTCAGAACCAAACCCTAAGAACAAGATGGTTCACCCGAGCCTACAGGACCTGCACAGACAACCTGACTCCACACAGAGCTCATGACGTGGGGCACAAGACCGAAGCCAGAGAATGTACGCAAGAAGGCAAACCCTGCTTGGCGTCAGTACGTCCACACACATCTGGGCACGGCCAACTTGTGCAAAACTTGCCTTATTTTAACATTGGAACACTCAAGGTTATCAAAGCAGAACAAATAATCTCTACTGGGTGGACCATGGTTGTGTTTTAGTGTCAGAAGTTTGTCAAAAATAACTGGATAAATTAGAAGCATTCTCCAATTCCAAATAAATTAGAAATTAAATTATTTTTCTGTGTCCTTCTATAAGGCGTTAATTGCCCTACATTGGTCTGAAACTATGTTTTGTTCTTGTTTTCTAGACAAAGTTTTAAAAAGTCATGAATTATGGATTGGTATATTACTCTAAAGCTAAAATCAGTAGCTTTGGAAATTTTTCTTCAAAAGGAAAGTCATACTTATTTTTTGTTTATTTGTTTGCGCATTTCCTACTCTTCCAAAGAAAAATACATTTGCATTTCCAAGGAAATAATTCTTTTGACTAGATATTCAGAAAAAGTTCTTGCTAAACCAATCAATGAGAGTTAATTATGGATTTTTTAGTATACGTGCTATGGATTTTTTAAATTGTTATAATACGTGATGAAACCAAAATCACTCTAGCCCACAATATGGTAGTAGTTTTCAAACATTTTTAAGCAAAATAATCTCTTTCACTAGGTGTCAAACAAATTCTTTGCAAAGCCTCTACATATCAGAATAAATAAAAGTGAGCTGCTTAATATTATATCCTGTTATGATTTAGATATAAAATGCCTCTGAAAGGGACTTTCAGAGTGTGATTGGATTATAAGGGTGCTCTACTCATCAGTGGATTGTCCACTGAATTCACTGTTGAATGTGCTATTAGGAGATGGGACCTGGTAGGAAGAGGTGCATCACTGTGGCCATGACCTGGAAGGGTGTATTCCTGCCCCCTGCTCCTTTCTTCTCGTTTTCTTTCTCTCCCTTTCCTTCTCTTTCTCACATTCCTTGCTGCCATGGGTTGAGCAATTTTCCTCCACCATACCATTTCTACCTTGAACCATCCAACTACAGACAGAATCTTCTGAAATCTGAGTCAAAATAAACACTTCCTTCTTTAGGTTGTAAGTGTTGGGTGTTTTGCCCCAGTGATGGGAAAGTAACTAATGCATTCTCCAACGCTTTCTCTTCCTTCCTACCAGCCAAGTGTCCCGAGGTGCTACTAATGAACTCAGAGCTTCAAGAAACATGGTATAAGAACACTGGTTACCCTGATGGGAGGTTGACTTCTTTACCTTCCTAGCTGATTTGTAAACACTATTTATGCTAAAATTCCCATCTTGGAATAATCCTACTTTTGTCCACTCTCAAAATAGAATCTGTTACCTAGGTCTTCCCAAATTCTGGCTGAGGGAACTGACTTGAACGGATATTATTGAGGAATATAGAGTCAGTATTGTAGGCACTCTATATTTTGGGTCAAGTACGACCACATGCAGTTCACATACACAGATCATATTTCAGCCTTCTGCCAAAAATGCCTGTGCTGAACTGACAGTGATAACCTTCAGACTTCTTCCCCAAGGTTGCTTTAAAAGACAGCATTTGCTTCACAAATTGTGTTGCAGGAATTGCCTGTTAAATCGGTGCTCATCATTTTTGTTCCCATGTGATTTATCTCTTTTAAAAATCAGCATTAGGGAAAGTTTAACTCCTGAGGAACCAATTTACTGTCATCTTCTAGATAATGGCAATGCAGCTGATCCTGTCTTGACAACTTGGCTTTCAAGAACCGCAGCGATAAGTCTGAAGCTCAGTGGTAACATACATGTTGGATGATATTCTTGGGTTCTTCTGCTCCATACTATCAATTTTCTGCTTTAATTTATGGATTATTTTTGGTACTAGTAGCTTATTATAAATGCCTTCAAAATTCCGATAGAACAAAAATTGTTCATGACTCATTTACTAGCACTCTAAGCATATTAGCCTTAATCTATAAATCAAGCTAACAATATCGGAATCAAGACAATGCTACAGGATCATACCCACAATATTATTATGTATTCTAGATGGCTCTTCAAATATCATGTATTTCCTTCCTAACTTCAAAAATATCTCCAAATTACCACAAAGATGACCAAAAATAGTTCCACTGTAACATACGCACATTTTGTCAGTACTCTGGAAGAAGTACGTCTAGGACTGGGAGGTTTCCACAGGAGCTTTCTTACTATCTCCTGACATCTTGAGTCTCTCACTTATTGCTCTACCTTTCCCAGACTGCAGATTATTTTCTCTTTTAATAAACAGAAATCTGCACTAAAACAATCATCCAGTGCTACGTAACAGCGACTGTCATATCTTACATGTAATACCTCACCAAAGGGTCACAATCAGTATTGCTCAAACTAGAAACGCAAATACCTAGCTAAGTGAAGTGAAATACTTTATCCATGGTCAAAGAGCAAGTAGAAAGTGGCAAAAATCACAATACAGTGTTTCTCTAGAATAGGATATTCTTCTGTAAGAGATTAAATGAAATATTAATAAGAAAGTCCCACTGCCATAACTTACTAAATTCTGAAAGGCGGATAGCAGCAAAAGTTTTGAAAATAATTTCAATGGCTTTAAAAATAGGCCAGCATTTCATTTTCTTGAGCTGTCTTAAGGATGAGGCTGCCTGAAGATAAGAATGGGGAAGACATTCTGAAGGGTCCTTCTTGCTGTCGCTCTAAATTTTTATACTTCCAGATAAAAAAGTTTTATGCAAATAATGGACAATTCTCAAGCCTCTGTTTCTTTAATTCCAGTCCTGTGAAATTTCTGAAAATAAGTAAGTATGGTTACTATAGCAGATTATAAAATTATATTACCATTCAGATACCATTTTTGTACATGGGGTTGCAGCAACAATAAAAAGCAATAAAATGGAGAAGGGACATTCCCAAGAGATAAAATTCTTTTGAACATATTTTCCGCAACCTAGGAAAACATACCAGCACCCAAAGGAATATTGGGAACTTTACACTACATTTAAGCACAAGTACATTTTCTACTTCTTAATTTAAAAAAGGAAAGGACAGCATTAAAATGCGCATACGAATAAACTGGCCATTTATTTACTCCTACTAATTAACATCTCTTGAGATCTCCAAAGTCTCTCAACATCTCCAAGGCCTCTCTCAAAGGATGTTCTCCTAGCAGGAGAACCAGCCACTGAAAAACTTGCTGAGTCCAGAGGGAGAAATGTCAGAGAAAAGACACCCTAAAAACAAACATGTTAATTAAAAACATGAGATAAACACTAGCATTTTACACCTCTACAGACTACCCCTGGGAGGCCAAGGGAAAAAGTCTTTTTTTTTAAAAACCTTTAAAGGGCCAAATTAGTATGAATCCTCAAGAAACAGCATTTGCTAATGTCAAGAAAGACAATTCATAAAACAAGAGCTAAAGAGCGGAAGTAAAATTTTCCCATTGCTCAGATTTAAAATATGTAATACTCAGTGTCACTCCCAAAAGAGGATGTGGAAAATGCCTTGCTTATTTCCGGAAATCTCAACCAAGAAGAAAAACCTAAAACACAGGTAAGAACCTTCCAAGAGCAAATAGTAAAATTTGGAAGAGGAAAGCCAGTCAAGAACTGGGGGAGAATTTGAGGGAGGCAGCAATTTGACCACGAACCAAAGCACAATCTTCACTGAAACATGATCCTTTCTCACTGAAAACTGAAAGTAGAGAGAAGAAGAAAATAACAGCAAAGGGAAGAAAGAATCAATAAAGGAGGACAGGAAAAAACAAAGTTAAAAGATTATTAAACAAAGAAAGTAAATCAAAGAAAACATTTTTATGGTACCATTCAGAAATTTCCCTAAAATTTTTTTAAATGCAGAAGGAATTTTAAAAGTTTAGTATAATGTTAAAGGCATAACATTGGGAAGCAGACAACTGTGGACTCAAGCTGAGCCACCGTCAAGGATGAGATGTGTTGAAATATGCTAAGCCTGGTTTTTTCATCAATAAAATGTGAATAATAAGAGCAATCAAATGATCTCTATTTTTCCATAAGTTTCTTCTCATATACATACTTATGACAAAAATTACTGTAAGTTGCCTATAATCTTACCTCCCTAAAAAAATTTTTGAGCTATCATCACAACACACCAATTTTCACACTGTTAAGACTTCTTAGGCAAAACTTTCAATATCTGCAACAATTCCACCAAATGGGTGTGTCATATCCTACATCTTTGTGCAGCTGGCTTTTCCCATAACTTGGATAATTCCTTTAGATCACAGCTTCCCTTAAAAGAAGCACTGATTTGATGCAGGGCATGAGTGCTGCCCTTCCCTTTTAACCACAAGAAAAGAAAGTAGAAATCTAGTTCTGTCCTTGCTACTCAATGGATTTCGATTAAGCCAGTACTGTATTACTATCTACCAGGATCTATAACTAATGTTTCAGTTTATGTCACTTTCTAATCTTTACGGAAGTTCTCATGCTTTCTGAAAATTATCTTGACCAAATTCCAGATTTCAGATCAATACTTACTTCATGAACCTTCCTAGCACCTTCACCTTGCTTCACAGATAAACATACCTGCACAGACACTGCCAGGATGGAATTTCTCTAGAGAACTATTTTCGGCCCCTATCTGCAATCACTACACCATCTAATCAATATGAAATGAAAAACTGCAGCCCAGTGCACTGAACCAAAATTCAGCTATGAGATATTAGCTCATGGCAGCTTGTATATTATTTAATCCAGATCTTTATGACAACTTTTTCCATTGTGGTTTGCCATAAATGCAATTAATCAACAAACATACCCAGATCAATCATCTAACTACTTTGAATTGTCTGAAAACTTGGATGAAGCACCAAAAAAAAAAAAAAAAAAAAGAAGCAGCATAATCAAAGACACTGGTAGTAATGGAGAGAAACCAGACTTAGACATTGCAGGTGTAAAACACGACTTCCTATCTGTTCTTTACTGTCCCTGCTAGCTTGCTGTATTAAGTCAAACATTCACTTGATACTTTTTAAAGAAGTTGTCATTCTTCACATTAATATCTGCTACTTCATATTACTATTATTTATGTGCAAAGTTACTTTCTCTCGTATATAAAGCTCATACTTCACAGCTTCTTGGGCAAACAGCATTGGAAGCATGGTACTCCGGGTTTAACCACAAACCTTTGAAAGGTCATGACATGCAAGAAAGAATTCAAACAATGAACATAAAACCACTTTCCAAAATTATACAATTGTGCCAATCTAGATTTTGCATATGATTAGTCTAAAACACTTAAAATTACTCAGGGAGACAGAGAGGTATAAACCCATTTTACAGATTGAAGATGATTCAAATATAAATTGCATTTTAGGGTCGCATCAAATTATAAAACAAAGCATTTTGTAAAAGTAAAAAATATACAATAAACAATATACAACACATTTTTGCAGATACCATGAATAAAGAATGAAATACAGGCTAGGAATTTAGCTTAGCGGTTAGAGTGCTTGCCCAGTAAGCTCAAGGCCCTGAGTTTGATTTCTAGCACCAAAAAAAAAAAAAAAAAAAAGAATACAGAACTCTATATTATCACAATGATGCAAAGTCCAATATTCTGCAAAAGGCATGGTATGGTGGATTCTGACTTAAAACTAGAAGATCTCAGTTTTATACGCAGATTCCACAATTTTACTGTGTGATTTATTCAAGTTCAAAGTTAATCTAACATGTCTAAAGGTTATTCATTTGTAAAATGAGATTATAGCTCACTGACTTGATAAGTTTTGTAATAATTAATGTTTGTGAAAGCACTTGGTAAATTATCAGTCAACTATGTCTTAATTATGGGTCATGTTTCTTTGACTTTTCCAAATTCTGTCTGCACTTCAACTTTAACAATCAATATTTTTCTAGATCTTGTCATTGTCCTATTCCAAATAGATAGTTCACAATCGTAACACAATTGGGCCTTGCTCTCCAACCCTGGGGACAGAGCTAGAGACTAAGAGAGACGACAGTTTCACCCTTTCAGTGCATGCTTTCCATGGGTTTCCAGGTTAAACTGCAGATTACTTCAATGGCTCTATCTCTTTAACCAACATTTTCAGAGGCACTGAGAACAGACGGAGACAATCAAGACAAAAACTCTCCTTCAGGGCCTTCTGCCATCTGATGAAGGATTTATGTAAATAATCACACATTCATCAAAAATTTCTGATAATCAGTGATGTGCAAGTAAGAACTACAGTATGAAAAAAGCAAGCCTTTAAACTTCATCTAGGGGGTCACAGAAGTTTTACAAAGGGGATGCCTGAAGATGAGTTCCTCCTGCGCCCACGTAGGATGGCCTCAACACACTCATTCAGAATATTTCATGATGAGAAATGTTTATGTGATTATACAATTTCGTCCCCCTTTAAGGTGAAAGGACTTTAAGCGTAAATCTTTGTGAAGCACACATTATCACAGGTTCACCCAGGAACCTGAAATATACTAATTTTCAAAATTTGATAATTTGGTTTCCATGACAACCATAAATCAGCCTTTTGAAGGATACTCTGGCTGGATATGTTATTCTTTGACTCCTGAGAAAAAGGAAACCAAAGACAAATCATAGTACCCTAAGACGGCATTGTTTTAAAGGTCCCAAATTTCTTCTCTTTGATGGAATTAATGCAAACTAGGTACTCAGGCTGGCATGCTAAGGAAATCTGGGATTCCAAAGAGCGCAGACCAGGTGCAGGGTGGGACCGCCGCCTGCAGGTTCCCCGCAGCGTCAGAGATTGCCTATTGATTCTATGCCGCGGCCTCCTAGGTCAAGAATGAATTTGTACCAGACTCTGGCTATGTTCTTTTGGGCAATCCCATTTCCTAACAACCACAGCGCGGTGCATTTTTGCAGAATCTTTCATGTCTTTAGAATTCAAACGCACATCAATACAGCCAAATCTCCACACACTTCCACTTCAAGTAATTGCGAAGAAACCTTCACATATAATTCTAGTCTCCTCTGATTTTGCTCAGGAACAACTCTAATAAGGAATGTACTGTATCCTTCTTTACTACTCCCAAAAGAATATGGGAAACTGCAAAAAAATATGAATATTCCTAAATTAGCAATCCAAATGAAATAAACTGAATTGGGTATAAAACTGCTGGAAAAGCAGCATCTACAATTTACCAAGTTTGCTTCCACCAGTCACAAATGGACACTTTTGAGCACTTTATTTAAACCTAGAATTTCCCCAACTAACCAGATTGAAAATTGCATTTATCAAAGGAAAGTTAGAGTTAAATCCAAGTTAGAATTAAATGTTTTCTCAAAACACTTTCTTTAAAATTCTGTGACACAAATTATCAGAATTCTCTCCAGTGCCATACATTTTGTGTCTTTCTTCATTGGCTTTCCAGATCCTGCCTGATCTGTCCTCTATAGAATTTTTCCCTCTGAAAATTGTTCTTTTCCATCCGTCAGGTTCTCAACAAGTCTCCTGGATTCCAGTTTCTCCCTCGCCCTCCCTGCACTCAGTGCACCCTACCTGCGGTGCCTCAGAGTAACCTGCTTTCAGCTCTGCACTCTAAGAACCACAGCCTGTAAGGGTTTCCTTCTGTCCATTGCGGCCTAAAGAGGACACAGAACCTCAGTCACTGTTGCCCAGAATCACTTACAACAATCTCCACTCTTTCAAATCCCCGAAAGTACCAGACTCTTTCGTAACTCCAAGAACTAACTGCACATGAACTGTTTCTTCTCCTCTGTCCCTTGTACCTGGTTCGCTCCATCTACTTTCCTGCTTTGGCTTTGCAATCACTTTCACCCCAGCACCATGTTCTGACCTCTCTGGAGAGGCAGTTTGCTTATTAATTGCTAGTCTCTCTCACTGGAATGCAAGCTCTTTTCAGCAGATGTTCCACTTGTCCTGACCCTGTTATAATTCCAGCCGACAGCATACTGTGTGGTACATAGTATACACTCAAAGCATATTTTTGAATGAATGAATGAATGAATGAATAAAATTGAAAAAGATTTTCTGTTCTCTAACTCCATGTCCTTTCCAATACACTGATGTGCCTTTGAAAGCAAGTGTTTACATGAAAAGTATAGCCAGAAGTCACACGGGGAATAGACTGGTCAATGTGACTGCAGAGTAGCCAGCCTGAACAGGGTTTTGTTTACTCAGTAGAGTCCTTGAACTGTGGCCCGACCTGGGCTAGAAGCTTCAGGCTAACTATGCTTTGCTATGCTTTGCCACTCACGCAGTGATCCTAAGTCAAAAAATCAAATAGCCTTGTGAGAGTATCTCAGCCACAAGGAGGCAGAGGGCCCTCTCCCAACTTGACTTCACGGTTAGCCAGAACGCAAGGCAGAAGAATTACAGCTACCCTCTCCATACAGCGTCTCAGACTATAGTACACGCCTCAGTGCTAGACACAGGACATACTGACAAAAACTGATGAATACGTGAAGGGTTCTTCTAATCCAGTGCCCAGCTCTCTCCTGTATGCTGGGCTTTTTTCCTCACTTACTTAAAATGTTTCAAATTCACTTATCCTTGTAGCAACAAATATTCCGTCCTATGTCTCCCTGTGCCAGTCAAACTGGATTGTCAACTTGACTGAATTAAGAACTCCAGAAGAGATGCTTGGCTTGTGAGGGCACTAACTCCATTGACAGGTTAACCTGTTGATGGGTGCACAGCTGAGTGGGCTATCAGACAGCAGGACCTAACTGGAACAAGTAGGTCACAGGGCATGACCCTAGCGACTACCTGGTCCCTTACCTCTTCCTCTCTGCTCTTTCTCTGCTCTCTGCCAGGAGTTGAGCACCTTCCCTCCAGCATGTTTCTACCTGGCAGCCACCTGACCATGGACTGAAACATATGAAAGTGTGAGCCAAAATAAACCCCCCTCCTGTAAGTCGTGGGTATCTGGCATTCTGTCCCAGCAACAGGAAAACTGACTGATATAATCCCTCTAACCCCCATCCTAATTCTGTGATTTCAGTTAAGCTGGAAGAAGTGGTTCTCACTTTTCACTTCACTCTCATCTTCTGATCATTTCTCAGACCACTGCTTCAGGATCACACCCCTCCCCAGCAAGAGCATGAGCAAACTCTTGTAACAAAAACACTTTTGCTTTCACTGTCCTTTCTGCAACATCTAATGCAGTTCAGCTTTCCTCCTGAAATTCTGCCATAATTCTTATGACTCTCCTATGCCTCCTTGACAATGCTTATTCTATATTCTTCCCTGGTTCTTGGGTTTGTTATCTACCTCTCCTCCTCTCCCTCCTCCCTTCTTCCTTCCCCAAATTCCCCTTAATAAATTTACTAATGCAGAAAAACTAAAGCTGTTGAACTTTTACTACAGGCCAGCTCCATTATATATACCTGAAGGTGTTCATTTTTTTGGTTTACAACCCCCTATGGCTCAAGTATATGTCATCTCCATATTACACGTTATATGAAGGGTTCTGAACAACGGGGAAAATATACTTATTACTGAGCTACTGTTTGCCCTAGAAAGTGGTGGAACTAGGGTTAGAACCTAGAAAGAAGAGTCCTTAACTACTATTATATACTGATCCTCAAAATGAAATTGGTCTCCCAGGGTCCTTCTGAATCCACAGATACCATCTAAGTCATCCTGTTTCTTCCCTTGGTTTCACTCTTGGATACCAAGATAATTTTCAAATCTATTATTCTAGATATTGCTTTCTCTCAGCTCAAGCTCCATGCACCCAACTGCCTGCTGAAACATCCAAACAAACCCACCCTTGAAACATGCCCTTTGCTTTCTCAGGGGTATCCTCACTTGCACAGGACCCACCACGCCCCCATCACCTGCCTCAGAAATAATATCGTCATCCCATCTGCACTTACCCTGCCTCCTCCATCCAACACTCAGCAAGGACATCACTTCATCATCGTCCTCCACAACACCTTGGTTCAGCTCCTGATTGTTTTCTGTCACAACTTAGGACCTCACTGCACAACTGCCGGAGTGGTTTCTCCAAACCACGCTGTCCTCTCCACGGACTGCCGACCACGCTCTCAGTAACTCCTTGTCCTTTCAGGGAAGATCTCAACACTCCCATAGGGCATGTGATACACGCTTGATAGAGCACGGCTACTTCTCAAGCCTCACCGCACCTCACACCCTACTCCCAGGGCCCTAACCATTGCACACTCATTCTCTAACACAAACCTTTGTGCTTGCAGACTTTCTGCATGAAAGGGCACCACGCTCCTTCCTACAGCCACCCACCTACTTCCTTTGGCTCACTCTCTCTTCTGCACTAGGGAATCTCTATGGCCAGAGTACCTTTCCTACCTCCCACATGTGCCTAAGCCTCATAGCTCACTTCCCTCTATGTAACCGCCATACTAAAATTTAATTATTTATTTGTATTCTGTACCATTAAACTGGACTTTTTAGAATACAGAAAGCACATCCTGCACCTCGAGATCAAAGAAGCACCTGACACAAGACCCACACAAAGCAGATGTTCAATAAAACACTGTAAAATGAAATAGCAAACGAAAATACACTTTTTGGAATCTGGCCCTGTCCTTCCTCCTAATTAAATATGCTGATGGACACACAGCTGTCTACATTTCCAGTGAGAAAGGCAGGTGGCTTTAAAACCTGTCAGCTCTTGCCTAGGAATATATACTCCTTTCCCTTCAAAACACTCTCCAATTGTCATTCTTAGTATTAATCTTTCTTCTGTAAAACACACACATACACACACGCACACATACACATGCACACACAAAGAGACAACAGAAAAAGCTTTTTAAGGTTCAAATAAAGGAAAATAATGGGAGCTCTCTGCCATGGACATAACTAAGACAGTGGTGCCTCACTGACATTAACATCATTAAGAAATGAACTGACTCACACAAAATAACTTTCTGGATTAACACACATTTTCCTTAAAGCATCAAATGTAGGTGTATGTGTTTTTATCCAAACTGGAAGAAAATCATTTTTACATGTTGTATATATTTTTCTACTTTTGTAATCAAAAAATGTTAAATATGCTCAAAGAACAGTAAGCGAAGATGATTTTTAAAAAGTAAAGCATGTTCCTGTTTTGTTTACACATAAACATATATATTCATAGTTGTATTTTATTGTTATTCCAAGATGTTAATAATTGATATCTCTGGTAGGGAAATTATGAAATATTTCTATTTTGTTATTTTCTCTCATCTGTATTTTCTAGTTTCTCTGCAAAATACGTTACATAACAAATAATGTAATTTTTTTAAAAATTAGAACTACATTGACTTCTATTGACAAGATAAATCAATCATGATCAATTTCCATGTTTATTATATTGATACCCCTACAACCTAATGAAGTGAATAGGGTGCCTTCACCTAACAATTCAGAATATTATGCTTTGGGAGTTCTCGGCACCATAATCTAGGTTTTTTTCCAGTCCCTCTTGAGGTAGATTAGGGCCGGGGCAGAGCCAGTCAAGCAAGCAGTCACAACCTGTCAAAGTCACAGAGACCCAGGGCACATGTGTAGAATGCAGGATCCAGGATGACTCTGCAGTTCCTCAGCAGTGTACAGTGAACCAATCAGACAGTGCTAGCTTCGACTCCTCATTGGCATCTGGCAGAAAACTGAGCAAGCCTCCAATAGGACAGTTTATATCTGATGCCAGGCCAAGTGAGTTTCTGACAGGACAAACATTCCAAATGCTTTATTTCCATAAGGGAGAAGCAGTCTATGAAACGGTGATACAAAAGAGCCCTGCCATTGTCCTCATGGCCACTATGAATCTGTCCACTGGCCCTTCCTCATTCTGCAGAGTGTATTTTCTTTTCCACCTTCAATGAATGTAAATCTTCACTACCATTTCCACTTGTCCAGTTCTTTGTTTAGGACACCAAGAACCTGGAAAGACTCTCTTCGGGACTCAAAATACTCTATCAAGTTACAGTCATATCTTAGTCCCCCTTCCAGAAGCTCCTTTTCTTCTTTTCAAATATGTTGCTTATGAATTTGCCAAAGCCATTTATAAAACAGTGATCCTTTCTCGGGACACTGATGTATACAAGCCAGCATTTTTAGAACACACACTTTGTAACAGTTGTATTCATTTATTTACTATAATATTTAAAAGTAGATTTGGGCTTTGGAATGTGGTTCAGCTTGTAGCTCCACACCAAGGAATTCTGTGACCTTGGGCAGGCTACTCAACTTTTCTGAGTCTCACTTTGCACACCTGTAAGTAGGAAAGGCAATAACTATTGCACAAGGTTGTGAGAATTAAATGAGATAATGAAGAAAGTACTTCTCAGAGAGTTTAACACAATAGAAAGTACTCAGTAAATGGTAGCTGCTATTCTGTTGCTATTATTGTTCACTTCCTTGTCCTTTACTTTCCAGTATATAGGTTGCCAGATAATTAGGTTCTAGATAAGTGAATTCTTTCCACACTTAGGCAACTGGTTTCAGAAGTGAATCACCTAAAAATCCATGACAGGTTCATCTTATCTTTAGAAAGAGGGGAAAAAACTGTCATAAAGTATCTGGCAATCTACATCTAACATCTAGAAGAACCACTTACAACCTACTTGTGCCTGGATATGCTTACACCAGTTCACGTGGAGCAAGGTTACAAGACTGGACCCATGCGGTATGGCCGCCTTGGACTCCAGCTCTGAGATACTTCAAGAAGCTTTAAATGGGGGAAGTTGCCTTTACCTTTTGTTTCAACCCTGACAGAAAGTATACAGATACATTTTTACTGAGGTATGAATGAATAATAAAGCTATTTTGTATATAATAATAGAAGGTTCAATATGACAATATAAAGCTTCCTTTATAGTAAATTTTGGTGGCACCAGTAGCTCAAAAGTGCCTACAAAACTGTCTTGTACAGGCTGGAAAATAATTTCAGAGGCAAACAGAATTTTTATTTTCCCATAAAAAAGTAATAGAAATTCATTATAGAAAAGTTAGCAAAAACTGAGAACTGTAGGTGAGAGAATAAAAATTATCCATAATTTACCACTAAAAGATAAACACTGTTAAAATATTCTGATTCATTTCCCTCCTTTTGTGCTTATTGTCATGTTTATATATTTATATATAAAATCATGCTGCTATAGGCATTTGTATCCTGCCTTCTTTTTGACTTATTGTAATATAAGCAATTTAGAGGGTATTAAAATTCTTTGTAAACATCGTTTTTAATAGCTGCATAAATGTTCTATTGTAAGGATATACCATAACTCACCAAACTGTTTCCTTTCTTGGACATTTAAGCTGTTTTCATTTTTCGTGGAGATTTTTTCTAACACGGAAATTTCAAAGATGGTTTTCCACAGAAAATAAGTTTCTTTCATAGCCAAATGAAGTACTCAATGAAACAGATAGTGATGATACGTTAGTGTAGTGGATTCACTGCTAGCCTCAAGTTTAATCAGAATAGGCATTCATCTTTCCCTAAAGCAATAGTTCATTTTAATTCAGACTTTCCATTCCTAGCTGCTTCTTCACACATGTGTTTTCCACCTCACACAATGGCAAAGACTCCTCAAGAGAGCTCACCCTTTTGATAGGTGGCATTTAATTTGTCTGTAGGTCAGAAGCCCTGCTATCTCTTGCTACCATGCTGCAAGAGGCAGGAAGACTCACTTACGGTCTTCATTATGTGTGATCTCCTCCTTGGTGAGAATATTTACCTCTCCACGCTTGGCCAGGCTGTCAGATACAAAGGTGCCTTCCCTGGACTTCTGGGATATTCCAGAGTTCACTTTTCTTCCTAGGTCCTCAGCTCTCCTAAAGTGTCTGTCTCCACGGGGAACAGGGCTCCCTATAAGGGTGGACTCCATCTCACTATAAAAGCACCCTTGTTTCCTTTAGAACAGACCATTTCACATTAGAAGGTCACGCTAGAAACATACATGGTCCACCTGTGTTATAAGATGAAGAGCTTAAACTGTGAGATAATTGAAGTAGTCACAGTAAGAAGCAAACCCTTCAGGAGGGTATTAATAATGTAGTATGTGGTCATGAAGACACCAAGTACAAAAGAGAATATTTATACACATATTTAATACGAAATGCAAGGGCTACAGCAAAGTGAATTAGGCATTTCAGTTGACTTCCTTGAACAGGATAGTTTACCAGAGTCTAAACATGTATAGATCAATCATAAGTAAAATCTCAATTAAAGGTGTAACATCTTTTTAGAGTCAAAATAAGGACATCACCAAACAAATAGAATAAAATTTATGAAAAGACAAAGTAGGAAAGTTTGTTAGACAGAAGTGCAAAGACTTTAAGGTCCACTTCTTTAATATTGAAACTGGTGCTAGGGGTACAGCAAACCGATCCTGATCAGACCACCATACTCTTCAAAAGGACACCACAAGTCTGGAATTAGAATCAAAAGGAAGTAACTAAGAATGAGACCAATCAAGTTTATCTTCACTGCACAGAAAATAAAACTGGACTGAAGGAAATACCTAAGTTGTATAAAATGGTGATTTTTTTCATCCTATCTTTAAATAATGACTTTTCAATACCAGAAGCACAGTACAGTTGCATGAGGTATGCTGTTTAGGTGAAACAAATACTATGGAATGTCTTTTCTATGATGCTGGCATGTGGAGCCTACAGATGTCAACTGATTCTATTTCTTTTATATAGAAGCAACAGGCTTCATAAAATGACAACACAGCTTGTTTTCATATACTATCCTTAATGGATCACCTACTCTCTATATGCTATCATGAAGGTGGGAAGAGTCTTAAATTATACAATTCAGTTACTTTTCGTTTTGTTTTTACTTATGACAGGGTAATGACAGGGTATATTACAAAATGTTGTGACACTGGGTGAAAACATCCACTAATATTATGATAAAGCTCTGTTTTTTTTCTTTAGACTGCATAGAGTTTGCTTTATAGTAGCCTACATTCAGAACTTAAACAAACAAAAGCAGGTCCTTCTTTGCTCAAAAGCGATTCCTCATTTTATAAAAACAATTCTGTTCAAATCAGAAAACTTTCAGAAGTCTAACTTACTGTTGGAAATCCAGTACATTCCTTAAAATTTATATTCTTATATTCTTTATATTCTTAGATTCTTATAGGCACATATATACCTTTTTGGTTTTCTACAATCTGAAAAATTCTGAATTCCAAATGTGGCTACAAGAATCTAAAAAAACCATACCTCTACCAAAAACATGAATATTTCTTCAGAGAAATTTAAAAATCTTCATAATGTCTATCATTAGATTCATGCCACCTCAGTGTAGATCTTGTCACGTAGTTTCTGACAAGTAACAGCAGCATGACAATGGTAGTATTTAGAGCATTTAGGATTTCAGATTATAGATAAAAGATTGGGAAGCTACTGATTTAAACACATACTGTTAGGTAAAACAGGCTACTGTGTAAATTTAAGAAGGATAAATCACTTAACAGTAAAAAGGGCAGCTTGCATGCTGATTTCATGTACATAAAATATCACTAGAAACAGAAATAACTTTTATGAAAATGGTAAGACAAAAAGATCTGGTGAACAGATCTGTGGGCTAATGCATATATTAATTAATTTCGTTTAACACAGTGTGTACACATTTTAAAACATCATGTTGTGTACCATAAATGTATATATAACTTTTATCAATTAAAAGATTTTTAAATAACAAGTGTTAATGGGGATGCGAAGAAATCGAAGTCCTTGTTCACTGCTGTGAGAACATAAAATAGTGTAATCACTATGGAAAACACAATGGTGGCTTCTATAAAAAGTAAAAGTACTGTATAATCCAGCAATCTTGCTTCTGGGTATGTATCCAGAAGAACTAAAAATAATTCAAAGTAGGATCTGGAAGAGATATTTGCACTTCCATGGTCATATCGTACTACACATAATAACCAAGAGCAACTTAAATATCCATCAGCAGATGACAAGAAAAATACAGCATTTATACTCAAAGGAATGTTGCCTAGCTTTTAAAGGAAAGGAAATCTTACCATGTGCTACAACATGGATGAACTTTCAATAGTTTATGTGAAACAACCCAATCAAAAGCAATAACTACTACATGATTCATTTTCTAAAGTAGCTAGCTTTAAAGAACTAGAACGTAGAATGGTGGTGGTCCCTGGCTAAAAGGAGAGGGAAGCAGGCATAGAGTTTAATGGGTATGGTACAAAGAAGCCCTCAGTTGTTCAAAGAACCAAAAAAAAAAAAATTATATATTTAGAGCCTTTACAACCATCACTAGGTCATTAGAATACAATATGAACTGTCTGGTCCCTTAAATTTTAATGAACCTGAGCCCTTTATAGGTGGTACTGAGAGCAACTTTAGCTGTGAAACAATTAAAATGTTAATGGGATTTCTAGGGTAAACAGATTTATGAAAGAAAGAGAATGCTGACTGAGCTGTTTCTTAGCTCAGACTTGTTACTGTCAGTTGAATTCAAGTAAACTTTGCTTTACAAGGAATGTAAGGAACACATCTGTATGATGTAATGGCTGGTTCCTACAGTGTTTCCTGTATCAAAATCCATTTAAGTATTGTATACACAATGCCTAAAACCCAAGACAAATATTATGCTCTTATCATATAATTGGCCAGTGTGTATTGCTGTGTCTGAAGTTTCTACTTTTATTTTACATTTGGTAATCCAGTGCCTTTAAAGGAAACCCATGTTCATTTTTGTTCATCCCGATACACACACAGTTCAAAAGTTCAAAAGATAAGCGGTGGTTCTCAGCACGAGTAAACTGTGAAATGCGTTGGAAAATAAATTTTTGATGTCAAGACACATTCCCAATTTATTCATGCTGAGAACTGTCTTCTTATCTCTTGGACTTTGAAAGCTAGAATAGCCAAAATTCATTTCAGCTCCAAAGATACAAATTGACTATGTTTTTATTATGATATAAATTTCTAACACTTACTGAGGTACGATTGACAAATTAAATTATATAAATTTAAGGTGCGTAAGATGATGATTTGACATACATGTATATTGTGAAAAGATTGCCACAACCTAGTTATTTAACATATCTATCAACTTCACTCCTAGTTACCTTTTGTGTGCGTGTGTGTGTGTGTGTGTGTGTGTGTGTGTCTGGGTTGTGAGCACGCATGTGGTTAGAGCATTCAAAATCTACTTTTAAGTCTGCAACACAGTGTTATTAACAATAGTCATCTTGCTGAATATAAGGTCCTCATATAAACTTTTGTTTATTAACTAAGCCCTTCACAGTATAACAAAAATCTTCAGATCCTGCAACTGGATATTGAGCTCCAGAAAGAAAAATTTATTTAAAATTAAGTTGATTTTTCCCTTGCCAGCATCTGCTAGATGAAGCCATGAAAACAGCTTTCTTAATAATTCAGAGAAACAAAAGCTCAAAACTCCTGGGATTGCCTCTTCCCTCAAGAGTAAACCCAGTAAAGCTCAGAATTACTGTCAATTCCTAATTAACCATATCAATAAGAAGGAACATTAAACACTACTGAAAACTGTCCATTGAAGAGTGACAGAAAGCATTTTCCAGATCATGAATTGACAAGCCGCATAATTTATATACAAGGAACTGATTTCACAAAGAGGCTGGGTCTTTATTAATTCCAAATGTGTCTGCATGGTTATCACATGGTTATCAAATAGATTTTTTTAAAAACTGGAGGTCTCCAGATACCTATGTCAAATAAAAGTTTGTTTAGATTGCTGAGCCACAAAGGCACACAATTACTCTTATATAAGGGACACAGATGAATTTGTAAAATAGGTGACTTGTGTACTAGGCCTTGGTGGTAGGCCCAGAAGAGACAGGAATTCTATGAGCTCAATAGGAGTAAGGCCCTTCTGGCAGAAATGTGGCGTGGAGTGCCTGTCAAGATCCCAGGACATCCTGCACAACTGCTTGTGCATGGGGACAATGGTGGTGACGTCACTCACCGCCACTGTGTAATTCCCAGACGTCATCCTCCCACAGCCTCCATTGCCTTACTTTGCACACTGCCCTCTTTCCAATCTCAATCCTATCTCACCTTCCAACATCACTGTGAAGCTTTCCAATCTCCTCTCATGAATGTGCCTTGTCCTCCCTCTTCACTTACAGTAGTGCTTTATTCTAACTCCTTTATGGCATTTGACTACATACAACCAAAAACCCAATACTTGATTATAAGCTCCTCTGGGGTAGAGATTCTATACTACCATGACTGCAATCTCTGTAGGCCAAAGGAGAATGCCTTGATGGATTTGAGTTCACCCTGATTTATGCATTACGTGTAATTAATTCTGCTGGAGTAGTATGGAAGGGGGCTCTTCTTCCTATTGGCATTTCTGGCCACAGGAACAATGAGCTGATAATAATGGCAGACACAGAGTAAAGGTTTAGTCAAACAAGAATGCACATAAGGCTTCTCCGTGGGGATTTCCAGTTTCTGTCACCACAACCAAAGTGAGGGCTGTGAGAATTACATTCTCAAGTAGAACCATGTTCTTATATTTGGTCTGTTTAGGAGCTCAAGTCAATTATTTTTTTCATGACTGGCACTCTACTTTCCAAGTTCCTACTCTATGTAACCTCCCTGAGACCTCTCAGAACACTTACCACTCCTTCTCCCACTCACGTCAGACAGTTTCTTAATCTCTGCCACAAGCTCTTTTGCATCTGCCCCCCTCTTTTATATTAAAATTTCTAAGTTTCCTTCCTCAATAATCTTTTCTCCTCCTTTGTCTCCCACTACTTCAGCATCAAAATACAGCTCTGTCCCAGGCACCTTCCCTGAGCCTTCTCTAGGCCTCCTCAGCTGAGAGACACGAGCTCCCAGAGACAAGGAAATGCTCACAGTCTCTTCCAAACTCATCCTCTTCTCCCCTAAAAGAGGGCTCTTTTTCCCTCTTGTGTTTAGGATTTTCTCCATTTTCTTAAGGCTACTATAAAGTCTTTTTCTCTTCTGCTCGTCTCTACATCACCATTCTCCCCTTTGGATCTCTTCCTTCTTTTCATCATCAGCTGTTTTGTTTGTCTGTAAGAGTTACACCAACTTTCCTTAGACTGCTGACAGAACTTTCCAGTTTGACCTCCTGCCTCTGGCTTCATCAGTCTACAGCTTATTATCTATTTAAAAACACAAATCTGACTTGTTACTCTTCTCTTACACTTACTCTTTAGTCAGTGTCTTCCTGGTTCCCTGTTGGTTCCACTGCAATGTCCAAAATCTTGATATGTATTTGCTCTCTTATCTTGTGCTCTTTCCCTTAACTGCTACACAGGGCACTGATATGGCTAAGGCCGTGACTTTCTGAGACCTGAAAGCCCCACCAGCCCCCAGGTGCTTAAGGACTGCCTGGCAGACGGAGATGCACCCAGTGGCATGTGCCATCACAAGCA
>PVJO010002407.1:0-30391 GCA_004026905.1 Hystrix cristata | reverse complement strand
GGCGAGGTAGACACGGCAAAACTAGAGAAGTGCATAAGAAACACGCAAGGAGATCGCTTGGTCTGGTGTGAGTCTCCTTTAAACTAGTCCTGGTAGGCTATGAAATTTAAAATCCCCAAATACAGTAAGTGGTTGAAGATGATGAAGTTGGAACAAATAACATCAGAACGCATTGGTTTTTGAGGACCATGGCAGGTCATGGATGTGATGCTTTGGTAAGATCTAAATTCTTATCCTGGTTCACTGCTCTTCAATAACTGCTTGAGAGAAAAAACAAGTACAGGCAAACTCTTGGCATATAAGACCCTTCCTGAGCGATGCTGTCTGTGCTCCACTAAAGTCATCTTTGCCACGCAGTCCTATGCAGATGACTTCCCCCAGAGACACTGCTAAAACACATTGATTTTCTTTTTAAATTTTTATGTAATTTTTAGTTTTTTGCAAATTTTGAGACAAATCTTGCTAAGTTGTACAGGCTAAGCTTGGACCTGCAATCCTCCTGCCTCAACCTCCCTGAGTGCCTGACTGTTTACAGAAATGGGCAGCCACACCCAAATGAATTATGGTTCTCTTAAAAGGAAAATCTTGCCCCTATCTTGCTCTTCTCACCAACTGGGAAAAAAGCATCACCTTCCATACCCATAGCCTCCACTCAAAAGAGTAAGCTTACAAAAATAAGCTCTTAAAAAACCTGTGCAGAATTCCTGTATTCTTCCTCTCTTCCAGTTGGGCTGGAATTTTGTGTTGGCATGCTTGTCCGTTTGTTTGTCTGTGAGTATCTCAAGGAGTGCTGCCTTACTGCCTTGGGCATCCTCAGTGTCTAGCAAAGTAGCTGACACTGAATAAGTGTTTGTTGAATGAAGTAACAAGAAAAAAAAAAGCGGCTGGGTTAGTGATTTGATTTCGGTGTCAAAGGAGAAAAGACAAATACTGGGGATGGGGGCTGGGGATTTAGCTCAGTGATTAGAGTGCTTGCCTTGCAAGCACTAAGGGCCTGAGTTCAATCCCTGGCACCACCAAAAAAAAAAAAACAAATACTGGGGATGAGAACCCAATCCCTCCTGTAAGCTCACTAAACCTAAGTGGATCGAGCACCAGTAAGCTCCTACCTATTTCAAAGAATGGGAAAGTTAAGTGCTGGAGTCAAATAAAGAACAAAACTAGACTTAAGCCTTACCAAAACCTGTGCTACCAGAATGGGGAAGGAAAGCATCAGGAAGGTCAGGAGACAATCCTTCGAGATCTCTTGCATTTCTTACAAAAAGTAGCCACAGCAGGGTACAACGTAGTAGTTGGGTGGTACAATGCCTGCTTAGCATGCATGAGCCTGCGTCTGATCACCAGCATTGGCGGCGGGCTGGGGGTGGGGGGAGGATTGACAGCATGCTTGTTTTCAAGAAGGATATTTATATAGCGAGCAGCCTTGGAAGATGAGAAGAATGTCTCCTGCCAGGGCTGAGGGAAGAGTTTTTTCCTAGGCATGATAGTAAAATAATTCTCTCTAGGTTTGCTAGCATGTTTCTTGCAAGACCAAAGGTTTTCTAAACTCTGGGTTTCTCAGCTGTGACCATGTGTACGGGCCACTTCTCACCACCCGCAACGAAACTTGGGTGGAAGACAGGAGCAAGGTAAGCCCATAAAACATGGAGCTCATGCTGTGTGTTTTGGACTAAAGGGTTAATAAAGACTTTTGTCTTTAACTCAGGAATGTCCCGCCAGCAGCTATCCACTGTGGCAGACTCACTTATTACCTTGCAAGCAGAATCAAATTTTATACACTTCACAGTTGTTGACTAGAAGAACTAAAGATAATTTTTAAAAACAAACAAAAAAAAAAAGACAGGTGCTTAATAAATGTTTTTAGAAGTAAATAATGCCAGAAAATAAATCTTTTCCAAACTGGGTAGCAGTTAAAGCATAGATACTAGTCAGCCTGGGTTTACAGCCAAATTCTTCCAGTTGTCAACTATGTGGCCTGTCTTGAGCACTTCACACCTTTATATGAAGGGTTTTTTCCAGAAACCCTTGATGTCCCTGAACTTCACTTTCTTCATCACAAATTGCAAATTGCAGACAGTTACGTTACCTTCTGATATGCTCGTTGTGTGGCCCAAACAAAGTAAAATATGTAAAGCACTCAAATCTGTCCTAGCATATAAGAAGTGATATTTAAGAAACATATGCTGATGCTTGAATTTTATTCCATGGATAATCAGTTTAAGAAAGATAATAATGCTACTAGGATTTACTTTAAAAATCAACCTTAATAAAAACTAATGTCAGTCGTGACAATATGCACAGAACTGGAAATAATTATTGTTAAATGAAATAAACCAGGCCCAGAAAGTCAAGTACTACATGGTCTCACTCATGTGTGGAATCCAATGAAGATGCAAATACAATGGTAGTTATATGAGGCTGAGAAGGCTGAAGAAAGGAGGGAGGAGGGAGAAGGATGGGCAAATGTTGATCAATGGGCATTGAGTAACAGTGCGACAGGAGCAAAAAGTTCTATTCTATTGTAGAGTGACCACGGGTAACAAAATACTGTACTATATAATTTAGAAAGCTAGAAGAAGCCAGGTGTGGTGTTGCAAACCTGGAATTCCAAGACTCTGGTAGGCTGAGGCAAGAAGTTCACAAGTTTGAACCCTGTCTGGCAAATTTAGCAACTTAGTAATAAATTGTCTCAAAATAAAAATAAAAAGGGCTGAGGATATAGTTCAGTGCAGAGGCCCTGGGGGTACAAACCCCAGTACAAAAAAAAAAGCTAGGAAAAAAAAGGATTTTGAGTATTCTCAGTATTTTAAAAATGATGAATCAGGAGATAGGCTTACCATGACTGAAGCATCACACAATGTACACATGTATCAAAATATCACCTTCTATCCCCTTAAATACTTTAAAATTTAATGATACATATAATAAAAATAATGAGAGTTGAAAGACTATGAAAGAGATCGACCAAGACATAACAGTAATACTGTAGGAAGAAAAATAGTAAGACTAGGCTTAAGTTTTGAAAACGGGAAGAAGAACTAATTCAACATATGTTTCTTTGCTGGTGTTCACAGAATTAGAAATACTGATAGAAAATATAAACTTAATATAAATATAAATATTAACTTATATGTGTACAATGGCTGTATAAAGGGCCTTTCACAATCAACTCAGCTAAAGTTCATAATGTAACTTTGAGGTAAACTGGGAGAAAAGTAACAGAAATAATGTTTCAAGTAAAATAAAGAGGATGATGGAAAATCTCCATGTTTGAAAATATGGAGGAGACAATGATGCCTAGAGATGTTCCCCAGATATTCTGAGCCTGAAACACATAAAGATGATGTCTGTAGATGAAAATCCAAGTCTGTCGCTTCAAAGAGACTGATGCTAGATGTACCAATCTGGGTCTCATTAGAACACAGACTATGATGGAAGCCAGTGAAAACAAAGAGGTAAACATGTGGCATGAAAAGAGTGGGAACAGGGACAAAGACAGAAGGTGAGAGAATGCAGAAGCCAGTGGAGGAGGGGATTACAGATGATATTAACTGTACAAAGGAAAAGCACAAGGAAACATAGAAAACAGGACTAGCTCGTCATGTCACGAACTATTCAAAATAAGAAAGTTTAGCAGAAGAATCCAGACACCAGTGGGTTAAATGATTAATTACAAGAAAGCAAGCAGCACCAGCAATCTGTTCGTGACAAACTGAAGGTGAAAGGGAGAAGCAGCAAGGTCAAGATGCAGATGTGTACAGACAAAACAGACCACAAAGGTAGATTAGGAAGAGAGGTAGAAAAGGGGACTTGTATACATTTGGGATAAGAGGGTAGAAAATAGTGGAAATAAAAGAGTTGGAAATCAAAGAAAGAAAAGAAATGACCTACAGAGAAACTATGTAAAATATGAAATCTGAAAAACACAGGGAAAAGATTACCATTAAAAAGGAGTAAGAGATTCACTTCCATGAGAGGCGAAAGAAAGAAGATATGGGGAAAGATGCTGAAATAGAGGACAGAGACACTAAGAAAGTGCATATACATATGCCAATTTTTATTAGCAAAGTATGAATTGCTAAAACAATAGAACAGAGGTTTCAGTTTAGTTGGGAGAAGAGAGAAAGAAGAGCCACTACTAAATATAAACAGGCCTGGTGTAAGTAAAAGGATTTGAGATTCTGGTAGTTTGAGAGTGCAGAATGAAGAGGTCAAGTGTAGAGAGACCACTACAGAGTATGGGAATTAGGAGAAGGTTATGGAGAAACCAGGATGGATCCCCACTTCTCAGCTATAGAATTTCAAGCAAGTTACGTGGCCTCCATATGCCTCAGGGCCCTCATATGGAAAAAAAAAAGTATTATTTATTTCATATGCCTGTTCTTAGAATTAAAGATATTCATAAATACAAATTGCCAAACATTCTTCATTCATTAAAAGTGCACACAGTCTTTTTTTTTTAAATTTGTGTGTTCATTAATGTGGTTGCTCCATAAGAAGAAAAAAATCGAACTAGTTTACACTAATGAGTAAATGACAAACTATAGACCAGCTTAAAAGTGGATTTTTATTAGACACAGACATCTCTTGTTTGCCTTCATGCTATAGTCTGAATATTGTTTCCTCTAAAAATTGGTATACTGAAATCCTAACCTCAAGGCAGTGACAGCAAATGTGGAATCTTTGGGAAGTGATTAAGTCACAAGACAGGAACCCTCAGCTATAGGATCAGGAGCCTTTCAAAATAAGCCTAAGAGAGCTCATTTTTCCCTTCTCTCATATGAAGACACAGCTAGATCTGCGAACCAATGAATAGTCCCTGCCAGACACCAGATCAGCCAGGGCCTTGATGTTGGACTTAGTTTCAGAAATCTGAGAAATTAATATTAGTTGTTTATAAGGCAACATTTTATTTTGTTATAGCATCCCAAGCAGACTAACATAGCTCAATTTCAGTCTATATCATAAGAAAAATTTTTTTAAAAAGTTCCAAGCCAGGTGTGGTGGCACATGTCTACAATCCCAGCATTTGGGAGGCTGAAGCAGGAGATCACCATGAGTTTAAGGCCAGCCTGGACTACACAGTGAGATCAAGGACAGCCTCAATTACAATAGTGAGAGCCTCTCTCAAAAGAAATAATAATAATACAAGTTCCACCATAGTGTGTGGGACACAAAACAACTCCGTCAACTCCTCTTTTATATTCCAAATTATCATAACTTCTTGACATGCTCTGTTTTAAAATTCACTGATTCTTTATAAAATCTAAATCTCTGCCACTCCCATTCTGATCCCAAGTTTCTACACCAGCTATAGAAAGCTGAACTGAAACATAATTCTGTACCTGCCCATCGTGGGGCAGAGGTAGATATGCAGTGTCATATTTAGCACATTTTGAATGTATGTCAAAACTCCTTGCACCAGATATACAAGATAGGGAATGGATGGATGGATGGATGGATGATGGATGGATGGACAGACAGATGTGAGATGTCCTACACAGTTAGGAGACTGCTGTGTCACAAAGTAGTCACACCTTCTTAACACTCCCTCCAGATATCGGAGAACTCTAACTTCTGTACTCCTCAGGGTCCTCCTGTTCCAGAGGTTTAAACTATGGGCTCTGACTTTACTCAATTCTTCCTAGCATGGTATCTGCCACCCTTCCATCTTTACCTTTTTTCATCATATTATTATACAAGTATTTACAAGAGTACATTCCAAAGGATAAATGTTAATAGAATGTATTACAACTCATCATTTTCCCTGGATGTCTTAAAGACCTGGGTTGAGTTTATTTCCTCCTATTTAATCCTTTGGAAAACATTTGCAGAGTGCCATTAACATAAATAAACTTCAATATCCCTTCATCGAATTGTGAGCACCAGTTAAAACTCTCCTTTACATAGTGCACTTAGGATACCTTTTCCCGCTCCACAACCCCCAGTTTAAACCTAGCCCATCATTTTAATAAACACCTGCAGGTGTGAAAGAGCAGGAGGAATTTTATGCAGAGTCTATGAGATGCAGAGAAATAGGATCTTATTTGTGAGGAATCATCACACCTATTATAGGACAATTAGCATTCTAAACTAGTACCAAGTGCCAATACAAAACCCTATAGCTATTTCAACAATTAAAAGTGGCAACCAAAATTGCATAATACCTACTTGGTAGAAGGTACCAGCTCCACTCCCATTGAGAATGTTTGAATGCTGTTAAAAAGAACTTTTCTCCCTCTCCTACCCCTCATCCCCCTGCATTCTGCCCCAAGCTACAGCCCAGCCCTTTCCATTTTTTTGTTTTGAGACAGAGTCTCACTGAGTTGCCCGGGCTATCCTTGAAATCGACATCCTCCTGCCACAGCATTTCTGAGTGCTGGGATTACAGGTGTATGCCACCACGCCCAGTTTAAAAGAATTTTTAAAACAAGCTAGTGCTGGATGCTGCGAAATAACAGCTCTGGAATCAAACTACCTGGATTAACATTCAGTACTGTGAAGTATTGAAGTGTAAACTTAAACTTACTATGTCTTTCTTCATCATAAAATGGGAATAATAATAGTGTCTAAATCACAAGGTTAGTTAGAATGATTAAATAAATATCACACATGAAATATCTAGAAATTTTACTGGCGTCTGAGTATTCAAATGAATTAACTATTCGCTATAATTTACAGTGCCCACTTACGTAGCAGATACTTAAGCACTCTTTATGGAATACTGATTTTATGAATCTGTTTAGCCTCAGTTATCCACGTTCCCTAAATGTGATAAAACAAGATCATCAGACAGATCAATTATAATTACAGTGGAAAGATCCATATGTGATACATCTTTTGTTTCATTGATACAATTTATTTTGAAAATGAGTTTACCTTCTGAGGAGTACACTACACACGCAATGCATTACATACAAGCTAACCATTAGGTGCAGAGACATTTCCTATTCTCAGTTGTCACTCTAGCGCCTCAAATCTGTTGAAGTACAAGATCAGCAACATAAAACTCTTACCCGTGTTAATGACCTGTAAGTGCCAGTCAGTAAAATGATGCATTCTCATTATTGGGTTTCACCTCATTAGAAACCTGCTTTCACTAATAATAGACCCCAGAGGTCAATAAAAATCTCAGGGAGAATTCTGTTTCATTTAATAGATGGACAGGTGTGTGGAAACCACGTGTTATACATAGTTTCATTCCACATGCCGACAAAAATTGCAATGACATCTACAGAAGCCTGGTACTAAATCCCAACATCGTTCCTGCTAAAGAAACCACCATTAACTCTAATCTGAGAGGACTAAATTTAAATGTGATTGAATTTTCCCCACCCAGATTTCAGAAAGTACCAAGAGTCATCAGAGTTATTTCAATAACTCACCAGAAAACACATGTCTATTAAACACTCAAGAATTTATATAGGTTTTAATATCTAATTTCATTTCACCTGATAAATAAATGAGCTGCAGGAGCAGCCTCCTGAAGAAAATGCTATGTCATCCCTCCAGCCTTTTCAACAAAAGAGTCAATATTGAAACATGAGTTAAAACAGTTAAGTAATGTAAAAATGGTGTGTCCTATTATTTCTCAGTGTCTCCCCAAAGGGATTATTCAGTCTCAGTGTGCATGGGTGATTCTGTAGCTACATAATAAGGCAACCTGGGATCCACGTTAATAACAGCACTTGTAAAGGGAAGAGCAAGGATACTGGGCAATTGCTAAGATGTAAAGGCTTATGCATGCACAAGCTATCCAAAGCCAGCTGTCTTTGAGGTAAACTGAAAAGTATAAATCAACCTCTTCACAATAAACAAGGCAAATCTTACCAATTCAAGAGAAATCACATTCACAGCAATCCCCTGCATTTCTGCCAAATACATATTTACAAACCCTGGAGACAAAAAGTTGTGTAATGTCACTGACATCCTGGCCAGGTCTCAAGATTTATAGTTAGTGACATTTGCCCGAACCAGATAGCAAATTGAATCTCACCTGAGGGGGATGAAATATGGAAATATAAAGTGAACCTAAAACCAGTATTTTTCTTAGGAAAAAAGTGACGCTCTGGAAAGGCATGGATGATTTTGGGCACTTATCTCAACCATTTTCTATTATAAAATATTCACATTTTAGAAAAGCAAAGACGAAGCAAATAATAGCAAAAAAAGTTTAAACGTTCCAAATACCCGGTGTCTGTCTATTCATAACCTCCTGACAAGGGAAAAGGAAAAGCAGAATTTGATCTGGCTTCACTCTCAGATAGTTCGATGACGATCCCGCTGATGCTACAGATTTCAGCAAAAACTTCTCCAACCAGTCAAGGAGACCGAGCAATTCGCAGAAATTCCCTATGGGCTCCTCGTTGCACTGGGCACAATGACCAAGAATTAGTATTTCCTAGCTTTCATTATTTCTAGTCTGGAAACAAAACCATGTCCCGCGCGCTGAGACCGTGCGCTTCAGCCTCTCCTAACTCTTCAGTTCTCCACTAGCACCCGAGTAGCTGCGCAAGCCGCCCTTCAGTCACTGACACACTACTCTCCCAGCGCCTCACTTGGTCTCACTCATCAAAACCTGTGGAATAATCCATTCCTTTGACTTGCTGATAGCTTTCAAAATCAATCCAGGTGCATGAGCCCCCTTGGTTTCTACAAAGAAGACAATGTCAAGAAACTTGCTGTTCCACAGAATTTCTCTGAAAACCCTTTTAGAAAGTGCACATGGCTTAGCCAATTACTCCCAAATAAAATGAACTGAAACTCACACCACGCATAAACACACGCACACAACGGTAACACACGCACACACTCCAGTTTGGGATGGGGGTATCTGTCAGGCATTTAGAAAGTACCGGATAGAAAGCGCACGGCCCCCTTCGCGGTGTCAGCTCGGGGCTGCCGCTCCTAGAGGACACGCTGGTGACAGCGTCCCCACCGCGCTCCGCGGGGACAGCCTGAGACGCCGCCAGGCGCCCGCGGGCGCTTCGCCCTCCGCCCCTGCCCGGAGCGCGCAGCTCGGGTCTCCGCGGGGTCCGCGGTGGGTGCGCGGGAGGTGGGCGGCGCACGGGCGCCGCTGGCTCCGCTCGCCCGGGGACACGCGGGCGCCACTTACATGCCCGGCTGGAGCTGCAGGGCGCTTCCCGGCGGCCAGCCGGCGGCCGCCCAGCCGCAGAAGCACCAGAGCCACAGTCGCGAGGTCATCTCCGCGGGACCGAGCGCTTCGGCCGCCGCCCGAACTGCGCGCCTCGGAATCCGCGAGTCGGACGCGGGCGCAGAAGTTGGGCTCGCGGGGCAGAAGTTGGCGCGCCGGCCTCGCTCCCGGGCCGGCGAGGTGCACCTCGGCGAGGAGGGCGCGGGGCGGCTGGGCCCGGCGGGCGGGCGCGGCAGCCGGGGCGCGCGGAGCCCCTGAGGCGCGGCGGCCGGCGAGCTGCTCGGCGCGGCTCCGCTGGGAGCGACTGGAGCGGCGCGCGCCTCGCGGCCCCCGCAGCCCCGGTGCCATGGAAACGCGCCCGCTGCCCGCCCGCCCCGGCCCCAGCGAGCGTTTAAAGAGACCGCCCCGTCGCGCGCTCCGAACGCCACTGGGCGGCCCCCGCGGCGCGCCCTCCTCGCCCCTCCCCGCCAGGGCGCGGCGGGGGCTGCTCGCGGGGCCCCGAGGGCGGCTGCGGCGCAAAAGGCAAAGGGGCTTCGCCGAACTCTGCTCGCAGCCTCCGCCTGCCCGCGCCCCACGCCCCTCCCCAAGCCCCGCCGAGGAGGCCGAGCAGCTCCGGCCGGGCGCCTCCCCTCGGAACCTGACCAGCGGCGCAGCGCCGCGAGCCGCGACCCGAGCCGGCTGACTTCTGACTCTCGCTCGCTGCGCTCCCTCCCGCCTCGAGTCGGGGAGGGTCGGCGCGGGGCTGGGGGAGGTGCGTTGGAAGTGGGAGCCGAACGGCGGCAGAGTGAGTCAAATCTGCCAGATCGACAGTTGCAGGACACGTCGCCGGCTCATCCAGAAATCCTCCTTACTCGGAATGAGATAATCTCCCTGTGCTTTATTTGGCCACCATCTATCTCCCTCGCTGTAGGCACCAGAGTTACCAGGAGGAGCCAACCCTTCTGCAAGCCTACTCCCCACTTTCCTTCCAAAAGGCTCCGCTCCCCCAACGCGCGGAGGAGCGGCCAGCTGCGAGCCCCCGCCGCGCTCCCGCGGGACCCGCGTCTGCTCCGAGCCGGGAGCTCGGCTGCGGCGCTGGCCAGCGCTGCCGGGACGCCGAGCCAGGAGCCGCGAGGCCGCCAGCAGCCCCGGCCCCGTGCTGCACCGTGCCCGGCGCCAGCTGCGGTCTGGAAGGCCACAAACCTCTGGGGTCTGCTTCGAGAACATAAAAATCTGTGGTGCATCGCGCCCTCCAGCAAGGACAGCCTAGGCTCTGAAGCGATAATCTGCCTTTTAGCCCTACAGAAAATGGGACAATCTGCAGTAGGACAACTTTTTTCTTTAATTCTTAAACTTAACCCAAAGTGGCTCTGCAGTGACTTAAAGTACTTCCCTCTCCATTTCTTCGGTCCCAGGAGCCCTAAAATGATCTTTTGCGGAGAGTGTTCTGAACACCCCCCCCCACCCGCATAGTTGTTTAATCACCTGGCTCCTCAGTTTTAGTCTTCTAAGTCTTCGTGCTCCTTCTCCCCTCTTTATACTTCCTCTGTCTCTAAAGAAGTAAATGGACAGTTACAGGAGGGAGTGAGAAGCACACTTGGGGGTGGAGTCCCTGAAAAGGAAAGAAATGGGGTGAGAAAAAAACCATCCCATTCCTGAATTCAGCATTTTGTACCTTTGCTCTGCTTCACCTTCAGGGTTTAGAATTCACATCACTTTTCAGTATCTTGTGTTCCTCTTTGAGTTACCTGTATTTTCTTTTTAGTTTTTACTTAAGTTTAACTTAGAATAAAGTGGAAAAACTCAGAGATACATTAGATGATCTCTTTCCTTTCCTTTTGGCAAATATCTTCAACAAGAAGAATTTGAGAGCATTTGCACAATAGAAATCGTTATTTAAACCCCTATATTTCATAAAAGAAGGATTCATTTCTACTTCCTTTTCTAAATGCCGGTTATCTACGAACCAGGCCTCCTGCCAACCCAGAGAGAGCAGAGTTGGTGACAGTGCTGCTATCAGCTAGCGAGATGTATTGTCACTTGGCTAATTCTTAACTAGTTCTGAAGATGACAGGTCAGACACCGTTTGCTAAAACACACTGATAATTCTAAAATCTACTTTTTACTCTTACCGCTAACTTCTAAACCATTTTTGCCACCCTGCTCAACAAGTGACAACAGGGACAGCTTCATGACAACAGGACAGTGCCTCTCCTTTTCAGTTTCCTTCTTCCAGTGAGGTGCTAATGAACAGGGAAATGACCAAAGGTGGGCAGGGAACTGTGACGGTGGGAAGGAAGAAAAGAAAAGAAACTGGATTATACCCAATAATGGCTTCTGAACGGAACACACTAACTGTATAAGACATACACGCCAATAAAAAGATTAAAACTTTCTACTGATTAAATTTCTAGTTTGTCCTTTGAATGAAACCTGAAGGCCCCAGATTTTTCAGTTCAGTTTGTTCTTCTTAATTATTTTAATGTAAACTTATAGCATACTTAAACACGATGGTATAGATGAGCTGCTTTTGAAATTGTCTGTGACTTGCTAATCCTTTCTTTGCTTCTGGACTAGATTAAACTCCACAGGGGTCTATCTTCAACTTTCTGCCTTCCATTCCCTTCTGGAATATAAAAAGTTTCTAAACATTTTTCACATTAAAGAAACCCTTACATAAATAGTAACATTGTTTATTACAAAGGCCAAATTTTAGTCAATCACAGCTGAAACTCAGGACTATTTTAAAAGCAAGTAATGTAAAGTGGAAAAATGTAAATTATCTGGTTGCATAATTGTTTAGTAAAGGACAGCTGAGGTACTTGGGAAGCGAATCAGTGCATTGAAACTCACAAATTAGAGATATTTCCTTTCGTGTACATTAGTTTGAAAGCATGTATTATTATAGATGAACATTTAAAGTACTTTGGATGTGACAGGCTAAATATCAGTGTACATTTCATAAAATGAGGTCAATTTCAAATTATTCTAGCATGGATTATAATATGAACATAATGCTGTATAAGCAATTATCATTAAATGAAACAGCATAAGTATTAAAATTTTGCCATTAAATGGAGAACCATGATTTGAATTTATTTCCCCTTTTACAGTATATTCACACAATTTAAAAATAACTAGTAATTTGGTTTGATTGGTTGATTAGGCCATACTCTAAAACAGGGGAGCATTATGAAACCTGTTAGCTATAGTCTTATATATTGAAAAAACAATGTAGTTTGGTGGTTTCAAGGTGCTATGAGCACACAAAATGAAACTAGATACAGAAAAAAAAAATTCTGCATTTATTGCCCTAAGTGAAAAGACATTATTAAGTCAGCAAGGCAAGAGAATGAACCAGGTACACAAAGAACTAACTGTTTAAATTAAGAGAAGTTTTGTGTTAATAAGATTCCTTGCCCAGAAATAAACTTCATGCGGGAGAAAAAAAAAAACAGAATAATCATGAATTGTGTTTTGCTTTGGTGAGTGATCATTTACACTGCCAGCATAAATAGGCTCTTAAAGATGGGTTTGATATAGCAGATAAATGTTCTTTCTGGAAGAAAATAGGGGGAGGACGCCTGTGGGCGTGCCACGTGACACCCTACTGCCTTCCTACCTGTAATCAAAGGAGGAATCAATTTAGCCAGCTTCTTCCTGTTTAGGAGGAGGTGGGGTAAAACAATTTCATGCTTTATGTATGCTGGTTGTAAAAACGAATGCTTACCTAAAAAGAAGTAGAATCCGACCAGATGTTCTCAAAATCTTCCTCAGCTGCTCCCTGAAGCTTTACAGTCATCGAATACTCTATCTTCTCTTCTATCTTCTTCTAATTGAGAAATTGTTGATCCATGCAGTTCGACAAGCAGACTGCTGAAAAACCTTCCTGCCAAAGCTTTTCAGCCCTGCTTTCCTTCTGTGCACAGAAACTTCCAGGGTCTATATGTGGACAGAAAAATAAAAGAGCAGGCTGTTCCATTCATCAGGTGCTGTGGGCTGAAAGAGGAGGAGGTCAGAAAGCAATTCTTCAAAGGACAGCTTCTGTCACCTGAAAGTGTAATAAATTGCCATTATAGAAATGCCTACAAGCACTAATGAGCCATGTACATTGCAGTCTTGACGTCAGGCAAAATAGAATGAAATTCACCCAGGAACCAACTGGGATTGTCACACCAAGCTATGAATAATCATTCTCACTTTGATTTCATCTGCTATTAAATTTTGTCCCTATACAAATCCCCCCCACAAAGACATTTGTCTAGTGATTTATACATATTTTTGCAGTACTGAGATACTTACAAATCATGTCTAAGATATAATGGAATCTCAGCTCTGAAATTACATATATTTATTAGAAAATAATTAGAAGCATTGGCCATGCACACATTTGACTTAACACGTTTTTCACAGCTGATGATTTTGTATGTATATAAGCTAAAATACACATAACATTAAATTTATAATCTTAACTATTTTAGGTGTAAGTTTGGTAGTGTTATGTTCACACTGTTGTACAACAGATCTCTAGAACTCTTTCATCTTACAAAACTGAATCTCTACATCCAGTAAACATTCCTGTTCTCTCCCGACCTTGGCAGTTACCTTCCTAATTTTTGCTTCAATCTTGACCACTTTAGATACTTCATATGAGTGGAATTGTTGTGTGTGTGTGTGTGTGTGTGTGTGTGTGTGTGTGACTGGCATATGCGAGATGATATCTCATTATGGTTTTAATGTGCATTTCCAAGATGATTAGTGATGTCCAGCAACTTTTCATACACCTGCTGGCCACTTTTATATCTTCTTTGGAAAATGTGTATTCAGAGCCTCTGCTCAATTTTTAGTTGGGTTGTTTCCTTGGTTTTGAATCACGTGAGTTCCTTATACATTTTGAATATTAACTCCTTCTCAGATATGTGGTTTGCAAATATTTCTCCCATTCCATAGTTTGTCTCTCCACTCTGTTGATTGTCTCTTTCCTGTGCTATTTGATATAATTTCATTTGTCTAATTTTGCTTTTGTTGCCTATACTTTTGGATTCATTACTAAAAATCATTGCCCAGGTCAATGAGATTCCCCCTACATCTTCTCCTACTAGTTTGCACTTACGAGTCTTATGTTTAAGTCGTTGATCCATATTGTTGATTTTTATACGTTGTGTGAGATAAGGGTCTAATTTGATTTTTCTTTATGTGGAAATCAAGTTGTCTCAATACCAGTTATTGAAAAAAAAAATGTCCTATCTCCATTGTGTGTTCTTGACATCTTTGAAGAAAACAACTGATTCTGAATGCTTGGATTTATTTCTGGGCTTTTTCTTGTATTCCATTAGTTTACGCATCTATTTTAATGCTAATACTATGCTGTTTTCATCTCTCTGGTTTAGTTGTGATGAAGTCAGGTATTGTGATACTTCCAGCTTTTTTTCTTTTTGTTCAAGATTTTTTAACTATTTGAGTTTTTAGTTTTTGTGGTTCATATGAATTTTAGGATTGATTTTCTTATTCCATGAAAATGTCATTGCAATTTTGAGAGAGATTGCAGGAAATCTGTTGATCACTTTACTTAGTATAGATATTTTTACAGTACTAACCTTCAGTCCATGATTATTGAATATCTTTCCATTTATTTTTATCTTCAATCGCTTCTTGGCCTTTTGGCTAAGATCAAGTGTAGTATTTTTATCTTCAGTTTCAGTCATCATTGTTTCATAATGTTCACTGTAGACATCTTTCAGCTCTTGTCAAATATATTTCCAAGTGTTTCGTTTCTTAGCTTTATTAACAGACTGTTTCTTGATTTTTTTTTGGATAGTTCATTATTTGTATATAGAAACTGATTTTTGTATGTTTTTATTCTTTCAGCTTTACTAAATGTACTAGTTCTAACAGTTTGCAGGAGATTTTCAGGATTTTCTATAGATCAGAACATGTCATCCGAAAATAATAACAATTTTACTTCTCCCTTTCCAATGTGGAAGCCTTTTATTGCTTTCCTTTGCTTAATTTCCCTAGATAAAACCATGTTTACTAGAAGATATAACTGTCTTGTTCCTGATCTTAGAGATAAAGCTTTCACTTTTTAACTATTGTCTGTGATATTATTTGTGAACTTAAATGGCCTTTCTTATGTTGAGGTTCATTCCTTACATATGTAATTTGTTGGAAGTTTTTGTGATGAAACATGTTGAATTTTGTTAAATGCTTCTTTTGCATCAATTGAGTTGACGATTTGGGTTTTGTCCTTCATTCTTCTAATGTGGCTTATATTTATTGGTTTTCATATATGATACCATCCTTAAATCCACAGAATAAATTTCACTTGATTTTGGTAAATAATCTTAATTGCTGTTGAATTCTCTTTATTAGTATTTTACTGAAAATTTTTGTGTCTATGTTCATCAGAGACATTGGCCTCTAATTTTCTTTTGTTATATTATGTCCTCATCTGGCTTTGGTATTAGAGTAATTCTGGTCTTATAAAATGAATTTGGAAGGATTATTCCCTTTCAATTTTTAGAAGAGTTTGAGAGACACTAGTGTTAGTTCATCTTTAAATGCTTGATAAAATTTAGGAAAGACTGGTTTTTCTTTGATGGGAGATTTCCTGTTACCAATTTAATCACCTTATTATTGCCCTTATTCAAATTTCCTATTTCTTCATGACTCAGTTTTGGTAGGTTGTTTCTAGAAATTTATGTATTTCTTCTAGATTTTCCTAATTGGGTACAATTCTTCATACTATTATCTTATGATCTTTTGTATTTCTATCTGTTTTATTGTCTCCTATTCCATTATTTTCTTAGTAAGCTTAACTAAAGATTCCTCAATTTTATTTTTTCATGAAACCAACTCTTACATTCATTGATCTTTCCTATGATTTCTCTTGTCACTTTCATTTCTTCTTTTCATTATTTCCTTCATTATTTCAACTTGGAGCTTATTCTGTTATTCTTTCTGCAGTTTTTTTGGAGTACAATATTAAGTTGTTTATTCAAAATTTTTCTTCCATTGCTATAAACTTCTCACTTAAAATAGCTTTTTATGCCTACCATAAGTTTTGATATGTTGTATGTTTTTATTTGTCTTCAAATAGTTTTAATTTCCCTTTCAATTTCTTTATGAGCCTATTTGCTGCTCAAGAGCATCTTGTTTAATTCCTATGTTTGGAAATTGTCTCAAATGTCTTGCTTTGTACCATTGTGTGTGAAAAAACATTTGATTGATTCCAATCTTAGACGTGTTAAAACTTGCTTTGTGGCCTAACATAATCTAACCTGGAGAATATTTCGGGTATGTTCCAGATGAATAGGTGTTTGTTCCTATTGGATATATTGGTCTGTACATGTCTGTTAGGTCTTTTGGTCTAAAGTATAGTAGAAGTTTGTCTTAGTCACTTTTTTTCTTTGCTGGAATAAACCAGCAACTTAAAGGAGGAGAAGTTTGTTTTGCCTCATGGTTAGAGTCCATGATTGGCTGGCTCTGGAGCGGAAATGGCCTAGAGGAGGAATGCTGCTCATGCGTGACGGTCAGGAAGCAGAGAGAGGGGAGACAAGCCGGGAGGGACATACAGGTCACACCCCCAGTGATCTGCCTCTTCCAGTAGACCCCACCTCCCAACAGCACATTTAGCTCTTAACTCATCCAGGCATTAATTCACTGATCAGTACAATGTGCACATGATTCAATCACCTTCCAGAAGCCCAGCTGATAAGCGAGGGCCTGTGGGAGACATTCTGGAATCAAGCCACAACAAATATCAATATTTTCTTAATTGATTTCTGTCAGTATGGCATGCCCGTTGTTGAAAGTGTAGTATTGTAGTTTTCTACTCTTACTACATTTTAGGCTATCAATTTATTGTAGTCTTCTACTACTCTGTTAGTACTGTAGATTCTCGTTAAATACTAGTGTTGTTAGTATTGTATATTCTCATCAAAGAACTTCTGCTTTGAAGTTCTTTGTCTCTTACTATCTTTGGTGACTGATCATATCCAAACAGTCATTATCAATCGCTCTACAAATACCCACGCTAAGAAAGTTGAGTATGCTGATCACAAAGAAGCACAGAATGGAACCTAATAAGTGACTGGTAGTGGAGATTCTCTGACCCAGTTGCTTATAATACAACTGCAATAAAGTTAATAATGATATTCCATTGCCTTATCTTCTATAAAACATTCATTCATAATCCAGGGATGATCAAAGCCAAATCTCAACAATCTAGTATTCCTGGGCTTTTTCAATACGATATGGATAAACTAATTAATTTCACAGATGTAGCTAACTGAGAAAAACAGTGGCTAATGAACTTCAATGTAAATAAGCAAAAATATCCACCTAAGGAACAGTCGTCAAACTCAGTGTTCTCAGATAAATTTATGCCGAGCTCACATAAGAAGATATAAAAAGCACTGTTAACTGTTCTCTGCAAGTTAAGCCTAAATTATGTCTGAGACCATAACTCAGCAACATAAAACCAGGGTACTTGAAGATTCATTATCCCACATTCATATACAAACATAGTGTAAAATGGCAGCTGGGATATTTTCTATAGTTCTGTGTATGTGTGTTATATATGTCACCAGCTTATAACAGTGCAATTTGTAATAGCTAGATCTTGGAAACAGTGTATATGTCCATTAATAGATGAATGGATAAGGAAAATATGATGTTTATACACAATGGACCACCATACTTCCATAAAGACAGATAAACTTGAGGCATTCATAGGTAAATGGATACAACTTGAGAACATAATGTTAAGTGAAATAAGTCAGACACATACGCTCAAATATCCCATGATTTCTCTTACATGATGTGTATAAAAGAGGTTTTTCTTGAGAGAGAGAGACAGAGAGAGGACAAGATAGAAGAGAGGTAAATAGGAAGTAGGAAGAAGTTCAAACACTTCCCCAAATTGTGTGTTCTGCTGTCTCAAGTTTTGTGTTATTATCTGTTTGTTTCTTGTTTGCAAGAATTTTTTTGGTTTATATCTTTTATTCTGGGTAACTACTCTGAAGATAATGACACATAATGTATTAACTATTGTTATTCTGTTATTATTTTTATGAAATTGTGTTTCTTTTTTTCATAAAATAAAAGACATTAAAGAAAAAGAACCATTGGCTTACTTTATTGCTATGGAGCATGGTGTCCAAAGTCTGGTCAACGTACTATCAAGACAGTACAAAGACAACACACAAAACGGAATAAAATATTTGCAAGTCACACATCTGTTAAGAGAACAGAATCCAGCATATGTAAAGAATGCTTTCAACTCAACAATAAAAACAAAAATTGGAAATGGTTTTGAATGGACATTGCTCTGAAGAAATGCATATAGACGATAAGCATGAGAGATGCTTATCTTTAATCATTAGGCAAACCAGTTAAAAACTATGATAAGATGTTACTTTATAATTATTATGGTGCTTTAATCAAAAAGGGAATAACAAGTATTGAAAATGATGTGGAGAAATTAGAAACTTCACACATTGCTGTTGGAAACATAAAATGGTACAACCAGTTTGAAAAACTATTTGGCTGCTCTTTCAAACACCTAACATAGAATTACCACATAACCTAGTGATCCCATTGCTATTTAAAGCATATTTCCACACAAAACTTGTTTATAGAAGCATTATTTATAAAAATCAAAAAGTGGAAACAACCTAAAGTCCACAGGTTGATGAATACATAAAAATGTGCTATGTATATACAATTGAATAACATTCAATGATAAATAAAAAGGAATGAAATATACGTGTTATAATATAGATGAACCTTGATGACATTATGTTACGTGAAAGGAAAGACAAAAGGCCACATATTGACTTATGACTACATTTATATGCAAGTTCCATAATCGCTAAGACCATAGCTGAGAAAGTAAATAAGTGATTTTCAGCAGCTCAGAGTAGGAGGAAATGGACAATTACTGTCAATGTCTTTTGTGGGCACTGAAAATGTTTTGGAATCAGATAGTGGGGATGGTTGCACAACCTTGTGAAAATATGAGAAAACACAACATTTTGGACTTTTAAAGGTTGAATTTTATGGTATACACGAACTATGATTTTTCAAAGTATAGTCTTCATAGCATTGTCAAACTGCAAAGTGGTTCATAGTGATTCCTGACAGATGAGAAGCTTATGCCGGGATGAAATCAGATCATATGTCTAAGCACACTGTCTAGTTCGGCTGACTTTTTTTTTCCCTTATCATCTTTGGAACCAGGTAACAGAGAGTTCCCAGACCAGCTACTTCAATAAAAGCTGCTGTAATCTACATGCCTGACTTCAAGAGTGTGCATGCCATTGATTACGTGACCTGTTCATGAATGAAGACAGAGTTTCTGAGGAAGTCATTCCAAACCTATGTTGTACTTCTTGAAAGCACATGGCAATGCAACTTCAGTTCCATTCATTGTGTCTTGCAATCAGGAAGTCCATTAGGTTATGCAAATGAAGAAGGGGAAACAGAAAGAAGAGGAAAAAGACAGGAAGTAGAGGATAAGGGAAAACAAAGGATGAGGAAGAAGAGTCTAAATGAATACTAAGACAGTCGCTATGTGCCCAGAGTTTACTTGATCCGAACAGTCAGACATTTGACTTATCCAATGTATGGTATAAAATGCAGAAGAGGAAGGGATACTTCGGGGGTAAGAAAATGCTTGCCCTGCTGTCAAGAAAGTCTTTCACAGAATGTATATGAGGTGGGTCATGAAGGATGGACAGTTCATGACGCACACATGTCTGAAAATGAAGAAAGAGAACCAGAGTGTATATACATATATATATGGTTATACATAGATTATATTCTACATATAATCTATCTCTACTAGATAGATAGATAGATAGACAGATAGCCAGAGAGGTCCAGCTATGCTCCCCTAACCAGCAGCATCACCATTGTTTGGAGCCCCGTTAGAAATATTTATAATTTTCAGGCCCTTCCCCTGATTACTGAATCAGCAGACCGTCTGAGAGTGAGCACAGCAATCTGTGTTTTAACAAGCTCTTCAAGTGAGTCTGATGCACAATAAAGTTTGGAAACCACAGTTTCAAGTAAATATGGCAACTAGTTTCAACATAGATGGAGAGTCTTAAAAAAAAGTAAAACACAGAGAGAGTTCTAGTTTAATGCAATACATTGACCACACTGGTTGATGTCTGTTCTCTTTCCAAATCTCATTAAATGAAAAGTAATGTTTTAAGTCATTATCCAATTAAGACAAATGGAAGGGGAGACAACATAGCCACTATTTCAAGAGTTTGGAAGATAGAATAAGCCTGATGCAGACTGACAAAATGCCTCGGTAGACAGAATGAACAAAATCATAAGGATGCTATCCCTGTGAGAAAAATATGAAGCCGACTACATGGAAGATGGCTGAGGGATGAAGCACTGTCAGGCACCAAGCATTCTGGAAGGTGAGGGTGATGTGTGAGCCTAAAATCATGATATGGTTAAAAAATATTTAGAGTAGTTGACTTCTTGATATTCCCTTTTCCTCTGCCCCTCCGGATACAGGGCAAGAATTCCCTGAGGAAAATGAATTGCACAGTTCAGCCTTGATGGCATCAGGTGGGAAGCAGAGATCAGAGGATGAGGTGAAAGTCCAAAGAATGAACAGAGGGGCCCTCACAGTTTCCTTCAGTTGTGATTCTCAGAAAGCTTGTATCTGAGTTTGTTTCTTCCAACTTGTAGGAGATGGGAGGCTGGATTTTGGAGACTAATGAAAAGGGCAGAAACTTACAACCTTTCAGTGACATCTACCACTACACCGTATCCATCCACGAACAATTTGTTCCAATCATCTTTCTAATGTCTACTCTTAAATACAAGGTCACCAGATTTGAAGAAAGCTTCCTGAATGTAGGAGCTTGCATGAAATGAACAGACTAAAAAAAACCTAACAGAGAGGGAATCATTGCCCCTCCCAAAAAAATTATCTTTAGAAAGAGAAGAGGGTATAGTATATCACATTCGCTTAGCTCTAAAAGGAACACTCAAAAAATTACAAACAGATCTTTGAGTAACTACAATGAAAATCTTAATAAAATAGTTGTAAATAAATCAAGAAAATCTCCCAGATGGGAGAAAATGAATAGGAAAAGAGTGAGGAAGGGAAGGAGGAAGGGAGCAGGCAAGAGAAATTAGAAGATAAAGAAAAGGAAATAACAAAATGAATAAATCCAGGAGAATCAGAAAGAGAGCCTGGAAAAACAAAGGTATGGAAATTATGAAGAAAAAATTTAAGAATTGAATGACATTATCTCAAGACTGAAAGAGTCATAGAATATCTGGGGAGCAAAGACTCACACTGATGTATACTGAAATAAAATTTCAGAACACCAAGAACAGGAAAAAAAATTGAAAAGGCAAAGAGATAATATGCAAAAGACAGACATGATAGAAAACACACCTGGATTATATAAAAGACATCCATCATTAAGAACAGTATCCAGCTTCTGAAGAAAAACACCAAAATGACAGAAAATTGGAAAGCAATGATCTCAAAATGTAGAAGGAAATAAATTTTCGGTTTTGTCTTCCATACTCACCCGAACCATCCAACAAGTTTAAAATAAGACATGTTTAGAAATACAAGAACTCAAAAAATTGCCCATTGACATACCTTTTCTTAAAATACTACTGGAGGAAATGTCTCAGCAAAATGAGAGAGTGAAACAACAAAAAGGAAAATATGGACATCGGAAAATATAGTGGATCCTTAAGGTGCAAAGGGAATTTTCAGGAAGGTGAATTTCCAAGGAAATTTCCAAAGGAAATTTTTTCAACCCCAGCTGTGAGCCAAAACTAAATGCACATTATTAGCTAGGAATAACTAGGGATATGGGATGAAAAGATCTGGAAGATAAAAGAGAGGGGCTCATTTAGTGTGTTTGGATGGTATAGAAATTATTTCTGGACATTAGAGCATGGGGAAGGAGTTTTTTTATATAGAGGGAAAACCATGAGAAAATTATTAACTAGAAAAAAATAAAATTTTTATGAGAAAGGAAATATCCTAAGACATTTATTTGGCTTAGTTGTAAACAACATTCCACATTTGAAATAATAATGAAAATATTTATACATATTTGTGATATAATTATACAGCAAATGTAGGGAAGAGGAGGATTTGGGAAATGAAGGATCTGACAGATCCCAGACATGACGAAAGCCGGTAAGTACAGGGTAATGTCAATAAATTAAGAAAAAAGAGAATGGAGTCATCTCTCAGAGAACAGTCCATGCACAGGAATGAAAGAAGCTTACAAATAGAGAAGGGAGAAGTAGGCCGTTTTGATAGAGAAGGGAGAAATAGGCTGTTTCGTAGTGTGATGGGACCGTCTCTAAAGAGATACCTGGATCCCTAGAAGGAACCAATCATGTTAATCTAGGGCACAAATATTATAGGCAGAAATGATACCAAGTATTATGATTTGCAGGCACAAATAAACTTACTGTTCTAGAGATAACAAGACAGGTAAAGATGGAGCAAATACAGCAACATGAGGAATGATGAAAGAAACATACCCAAATGAGAGGAAAGGCATTTGAGCTACAAGATTGTTCTGAGAAGGTTCCGTGACTCAAAGAAAAACAAAGCAATACCACAATCGCATATTCAATTTCATGAGTTTCTCTGTTCTCTGTTATTCTGTTCTACCTTCTTCATCTCTTTGATACCATCAAACATTAATAACAAAGGGTCGTGTATTGTAATAAACATTCAGAAAAAAGTTATTTGGCTAATCTATCTGAATCTACTGCATGTTGGGAAAATTAGTTCATTACCACATAAATCATACCCCTCCCTTTTCTATCTCCTCTACTCCATTTTTCACGTCTCAATGTAATCTTCTTCATTCTGATTTCCTAGCCACATTTTAAATAGTAGTGACTCATAATATGTCACATTTTCTGAAAATACAAAACTCTTATGTAGAAATTGTAATTAAACTGGCTGGGCAATGTTCTATTATTAGGAAAATTGTGATTTTTTTAGAGTTGTGGGTTAATTGCTAATAACTGTATGCAGTGTTTTCCCTCAAGATGTTTTCTATTACAGTAATTAACTGAGCAGCTGGGAAAGCAGACATTAACCATTTGTCTTCACAGTAACCCTTGCTGGGGACCCTCCCAAAACCTTTGCACATGGCTTTATTTGTTGTTTCATAGGTAATCTAACAGAAAGGCATAAAACACATAGAATGCGTGGAGAAGGTATACAGTTTTAAACATTTTTTTCTCTTTGAAAGGATTCTTTCTAACATATGTGATGAATAGATTCTGGGGAATATAGAATGTCTCTTAGATAAATGGACTTGTTTAGCTAGTTTTTACATGCATATTTCTTACTATCCTTACATAATGAAATTCTGTCACAGTGATTGTGTCAGAAGCTTGAGTACACTGAAGACACCGCTGGTTTATCTTTTTACAAATCAAATTGAACCAATGAAATCTGGCGATACTGAAAAAATCTGTTCAGTAAAATTTTGGGAACCGCCTTCCCTGATAGTCTTATTTTCCCCCATAATACCTGAATTCCCGTTTGATTTCTAACTCAGCTCTGCCTATTGAGTTTATTATTCTGAATTCCCCTCTTGGTGATTCCTTTTATGAATTACTGTGTACTGCCACGTCCCAGTCTCAAGACCAGATGCAAAATCACATGGTTTAGCCTCAGGTCTCCTTACCGATTTTGTTGTTGTATAAACTCCATCTCTGTCAAGTTCTTTTCTATAAATGTAAAGAATAAATACTATTTCCTGACGCACAGACATTCATCTTCTTTCCCAGGAAGCATTTTATCTAACACATGTTAAAGAACAAATAACAAGCAGAGACTAAGTACAGAAGGAATTGTTAAAATGAAGGTAGGCTTTTAGGAAATGGTTAGATAATAAACATTCTCTATCTTCCCATCTGGTAAATAAAATAATAAACTTACTGCTGTGCAGATCCTGTTGCCTTTTTAACCATGTCTTTCCAGAGGTAAGTATTTTTTTCTTCTTAAGGTTATTCCTTTTCTTTAAATCCAGAAAAGCTCCGGTTTGAATGTTTGGTTGCAAGAGCCTCGTTGGAAAGAACGCTATCTGATTTACTACAGTTCCTCAGAAGCCACCAACAGGCCCTCTTGTGAACGAGGCAGGAGGCGGTTTTCTTTCACGGGCCCTTGACCCTCTGTGCTATGGAGTGTGGTGACCCAGCCTAACTTCTCAGTGATACCCGCATAGTGTCAGGGATCACCAGGGAGGTTCACCCAGTACAGGTCATACTGGAGTCTGGAATTTGTAAGTCTCAAGACCCATCTCCTGAATTTTTGTTTGGAGACATAGTCTCACTATGTTCCAGGTTAGCCGTGAACTTGCTACATAGCTCATGGTGGCCTGAAGCTCCCAACCCTCCTAACTCAGCCCCTAAGAGTGCTGAGATTATCAGCCAGGCATAGTAGTGCCCTCCTGTAATCCCAGCACTTGCAGACAGAGGCAGGAGAACTGTGAGTTTATATCCAGCCTGGGTTACATACTGAGTTCAAGGTCAGCTGAGAACATAGTGAGATCCTATATCAAAAAACAAACAGAAAAAGTGACACGTCCTGAGGGTTTGAGAGCAAAGGAAGTTATAGCATATGTGAGGAAAACTCTCCATACAGATTGAAAACTGGAAAACTCTCTGAGAGCCTGGGCTGTTAGCTAGAACGACCCTGGAAGCAGGTTGACGAGAGAATCAAAAGTGGACCTGCTGTTGCTGCAGATGCGTTGGACAGGGCAAGTTTCCTAGCCGTTAGAGGCAAGATGTCATACATCGAGGTGTAAGATAGTGGCCTACAGGATCAGTGAGAGGTTCCAACGACCTGGATGCCTTTGTGGAAAAGAAGTTTCTCTGACTGCTAGTTGTACAGGAGGAAGTTCTGAAGCCTGCTTTTTCCCCTAGAAGCACTTGACTCCGTCAGCTCACTGTTCCACAGCAGCGTTCAGACTACAGGATGCCATGATGCTATCTGCTTAGTTTTGTAAAAATGTGCATTTATTTATTATAAATCATGAATTTCAGGGAAGTGCTTTAATGAATCTTCTTTGATTAACTAGTTGTTGAAACAATTTCAGAAATGTTCTGCAAAGCATGAGTCAAAATGTAAATTGAGTTAGAAAATATTAGATCGCATGTTCCAAAGGAAGCCAAATTCTTCCTAACTTACCCTCATAACTTTTTCTCATGGCAAACTCCTTCCCAATATACTCCTAGAGAAAACTAGTACTAGAGGGCCAAAATATTGTTTTTTTGCAAAATTGCACTTAATAAATTGTATATAATAAATTCAAGTTTATCATTTGTATTTTATATATATATATTTTACATATATATATGTATGTATATTTTGTGTGTGTGTGCTGGGGATCAAACTCAGGGCCTCGTGCCTGCAAGGCAAGCACTCTAACCACTGAGCGAAATCCCCAGTCCTGTATTTGCTATTTTAAAATTTTAATTTTGTCTCCTTCCCCCATGCAAATTTATTTTGAGCTCCTTAAGATAAGAAAACATGTCTTTTATTTATACCATTCAAAGCACCCCACAGTGTTTGGTGAGGTCTAAGGATCTAAGTGTTTTAATTAAAACTAAATTTTCTAAAGACCAATTTAGAAAATTATCTTTTTCAATTTTTAGCTGAAGAGATTTTTAAAATAATTTATTTTTCATTTATTAGTACATATTTGTGGCACATAATGTTTAAATTCCTTGTATGGAGTTGGTACATGTGCATAACACATCTCGATGCCTTTTTTCATTCTCTATCCCTCTCTCCACCCACCCTCCATCTTTTGATGTCTTTCCACTTTGAGAAAGGTTTATCGCCCTACTTCCTATTATCTACCCTTTACTATATTTTGCTTTTTATTTATACTTTGGGTTTCTCATACAAGGGAAAACGTGATATTTAAGCTTATGTGTCTGATTTATTTCACTTAATGTTTTGGTCTCAAGGTGCATACATTTTCCTACAAATGACTCAGAACACAGAAAATTATTAAACAAATGAGTTTCATATGTTCATGTATTTGGATAACAGGAAAAAATGAAGATCCTAACAATGCCTCTTGCATTTAAAATATAAACACTGTCCTATCTAAGAAATGAGAACCAACGACAGGTCTTGGAATTTGGTAAGTTCTTTATAAGCAGGGAAACACATAAGGCTTTGCTACAATTCAAGAGCTTCTCCTGTCAGTGCTTTAAAGGGGTTGAAAATTAAGCTACATTAAAGCTTGTCTTGGCCCAATTATAGAATGAGAATGAGGCATCTGTGGAAGGGTTCCAGGATAAGTTTCAAATCAGTTTGATTCCAGCTATTTGGTCTGTATTAGGACTTCAGGGCACAGCCAAGAATTACGTTTAATTCATTATCTTATTCTGAAAATGCTACAATGACTGCTACACAAATTCAAAGCAGCATTTACACAAACTGCTATCAGTGTATCTTTCCAATTTATCTTTTGGGCATTTTCACCTCCCAGTGTAGTTTCTTGAATGGTTGACATGTGGCCTGAATTCTCATTTTGAAGGATAATAGTTATTCACCCCAAAGAGAACACCGAGGAAAATGGCCCTACATTAAAGTACTCAGAATGCTACTTGAAGTGCATCTTAAAAGATTTGAAAATAGCTACAGTCTTATAGAAAAAACTGTATTATAATCTTGTCTTCTAGGCAGTCTATTCTCTCCAGATTGAAGCTGCAGCTTTATTGAATTAATTCATTGCTATTTGACTTGGGTCCTGCAATCTGGTATAAATTCACAATGGAATTATTGCCCCCCCCTTTGTGAAACATTCAAGACTACTGAGTTTTGCTTTCCATTGTTCTTGAAAAGAGAGAAAATTTAAGAAATATGTTTGTCTTTGTGATATGAAGGTGAATATAACATTGAAATTCAAGACAGGAAAATGTTCCTTTAGGAAACTAGGAGGGATGATACAGGAAGAAATGTTGCCCACATACAGAGTGACTTCTAATAGTTTATTGATCTCACTGCTTAGCATCCTCTTTTATAGTGAGTGTTAACAAAAACCCTGTGTGGATTTGAAATTGACAATATAATCCTAGAGTGTTTTATGTAACTAGATGCTAGCAACAGAGAATACTGTATTGACTCTTACGTTTCAAGCAATGGCACTCCAAGTGACTCATATTAATGCTTTATATTGATATAAAAACCATTCCTCAAAAAACTACAAAGCACTTCCTTAAAATTGCCTTATTGAGATTTATAACAAGTTGGTGAAAGATGGAATTTGAGACCACGGTGTGTTAACCTGAGATAATACATTAAGTTTTCGGATTTCCAATCTAGTTTTTCAAACACTTAATCATTAGCTGTCCTTTCAGCTTCAGACAATGTCAAAAATTATCCATTCTATATGAGATTTGAAAATGGTTGTATTTTAGAGAAAGTTCTTTTAGAATCTGTAAGCCATCATGTAAAAGTTCAAAAATCAATTGTATGAGAATTCAAGTGACTTTTTTTCAGTTTAATATTTTAGTCTATTTTTTCTATTGCAAATGAAAATAACAAGAATGTTAAGGAAGTATCAAAGAATAGATATTTTCCAGTAACTGCACAAAATTAAAAATACTTCTTTTTAATTCAAGATATTTGATTTTTTAACTGCAGAAAAATTTCATGAACTTTTAAAAACAACGTAAGGATTAATAATATTAGGAAATACTCAGGATCATTTAAAATAGATCTCAAACGGAAAAATAATTCTTCCTTTTGGAAGGTATGTAAGTCTTCCTTTCTTATAATATTATTTCTCCTCTTTGGCTTAACGACATATAGTGCCCAAACTACAAATTCTGCCATCAGATATAATGAATGTATTGGAAATGAAACTTACATGATCAAAACTCTACAGAGGTATAGACAGGGCAAAACTTAGTGGTCCAAAAGCAAGATACATAAATCAACACCTAAACTACTATTCTGTATTTCTGTTTTATTGAGTTTTTAATATGAACTCAGGTTTAACCCTCTGTCTTGTCTTTCTCTGTTCTTTGAGAACACATCTTTCCTTACATTCTTCTTAATCATTTGGTCTTTGAAGACATATAAATCAGTGGGGTAAAAAATCCTTTCCTAAATCAGCAAGTCACTGTTAGCATTTCATTGAAATTTCGGAGGAGCATGTTCTTTTTCTTTCAGTTTTGATAAGATGCATGATGACATTGGCCAACACCCATCATTGCAATTTAATGTGCCTCATGAATTCAAGCATTGCAAGGGAGAAATGTATAGTTTTCCTTTAGGTTTGAAAGATGTCACACTAGCAAAACTATGTGCCATCTTTGCCTTTTCTAGATTCCATATGCTTTCCCTTTCATTTGAAGCAATAGTGTGTTTGGTTAATAACCTCACTGTTTTCCGCTGTTAAGGGAACTGAAGTGCCATTAACACATATTAAAGTACCATTGATTCCATTAGTGCCGACAAGCACTAAATCCCAATTTCTTTTTAAATAAGCCTTAAAACAAATGCAGATGTCCTTTATTAACAAGTAACATGCTGAGCAACCCTTATTGCAATTGTTTAATATATGAGAGATGTCTTAAAGACCAAGTTAGAATCTTAAGGAGCTGAAATGCCAGAACTCGGGTACAATGGAGGACAAGTAAGGAATAAATGTGAATTTTCACCACGCACAGAAATCTATCCAAAATGCCACTTTTTATCTCTCAGATTTGAATCATAATCACTCTTCACCTTCATACACCTCTAGATTCATATATTATAGAACATGTAGTGCAACATCAGTATAGAGACACGTTTTAGAGTAACAGTAAACCAGGTGACCAATGGGGAACCGAGATCCAGGAGATGGAGCTGACTTAGCCTGACTTTCTCTTTGTGGCTTGAACATGCAGTCCCCACAATTAGCTATCTCCCTAAAGAGTCAGTTGCACAAAAATTGCCAAAGAGTCAGTTGCATAAAAAATAATGTGCTTACACAACTAACTTTTTTAAAAAATGTGAGCATTCTATGAACTTTATTTATACAAAGGAAATTTAGACGTTTTCAAACAAACAGTAGAGTCAGATCTGTGGCAAAACAAGTGTTTCATTGTTTTTGTGTTAGTCTCATCCCTGAGTATTATTTCATGTGTTTGTTATCTTCTTTTTCATCTCTTCTATTTCTCTGCTATTTTGAGCATGGATCTTGCTATCTATAGATATTTCTTGTGATATCTGTTTAATAATGTTTCAAATAAAGCTGAAGATAAAAGACAAAGTGAGAAGTGTTAGATTGCTTTGTTTGCTACAGTATTTGCAGAACCTATAATAGCATTTTAAGAAATATTTGTTCAGAGCCTCCTATGTATGAGATGCTAGTCTAGAAAATAGAAAAGATAATAAATGATAGGTGGTAGAAGGAGGTATCTAGGTTAGTAGATACACAGGTGGATATAAATATTACTTGAAGAAAGGAATGAGTGAACAAAGAAGGAAGAGAAGGAAGGAAAGGAGAGAGGAAGGGAGGAAGGGGAAAGGTATTGTTTGGAACTGGAATGTCCCCCAAAGTACTCACGCACTCAGATGTGGGACTTTTGGAAGGTGAGTGGATCGTGGGGATGTGGCACTCATTAGATTCATCCACAGATGAGTTCAGAGCTAAATGTGCTGGTAAGAGGTGGGACCTGGTAGGAGTTTGGTCATGGCGAGCCAGACCTGGAAGGGTATATGTGCCTCCCCAGTTCCTCTATTTGCTCTGTTTCCTGATTACCTTGATGTGAGCATCTCTCCTCCAACAGGCATTCAGCCAGTGCCACTTCCGCCTTGGGGCCAGCCAATCATGGACTGAAATATGAGCCCAAATGAATCTCTCTTCCTTTAAATTGTGGCTGTTAGGTGTTGTGTCCCAGTGATGAGACAATGATTAAGACAGAAGAAATGAAGGAAGAAGAATAATTTGAAAGAAAGAGAAATAAAATATAAGAGAAGATAAAAGATGACAGAAGTATTTATATCCCCCTAAGAAAAGAAACTAATTAGTGGAATAATAGTATTTGTCTGAACAGGAATGAATACTCTACTCTAAAAGTGCCAAAATAATGTAAGACCACTCTCAACAGATCAACAATCCATCAGATGTTTATCAAATTCTTATCATATGTACAACACTGCTAAGTGCTGAGAGGATTTAAAAATAAATGGCATAATGTCACTCCACAAAATTCTTA